>CAJQZM010011639.1:0-23213 GCA_907164665.1 Colias nastes | reverse complement strand
ATTTTGTCTGGAGCTATTAGTTTTTGTCCTCTAAATTGCTTCCAACTAGTCAAGCAAAGTGAGACGATAACTATATGCGCTCATGTATTTAATGTGACGTTACTCATAAAATATGAGCAGTGTTATTAGTTAAAATGAATGCGAATGTTGTGTATATTGTTTAATATAGTAGATATATTAGAACTAGTACTCCCCTGGTTTATCGAAGAAATTCGAATTTGAATTTCCGTTGCCGTTGACATCCACGTTGTCCTCGTTATACAAAACGTTGTTTCAGTCACATAAATGCTTATTACACATTAATTAATACACATACGTTGATAATATAGTTAACTAATACTAATTAATACGGTTTTTACCACTAATTATTGAATATAATAATTTTTTTGAATTTAAAACTACGAGCTGATGTTCACTCAGCTGTTGACATCTGTCATCAGAAATGTAAATGAAGTCCCAATCAGCTATAATGGTGAAATTGGTTTACATTGTCGATGTGTCGGTACGCGTAGGTTGTGGGCAGCGGGCAGCGGGCAGGTAATCCAATATGGCCGCCGCTCCCGCGTTTTTATATTTTTTCGGGCGAATTATCACCGACACTCCGTACGACGAGGATGCGAATCAAATTGAAAGCCGACTCAATTATATTACAGCCATGTTACAGGGCTATCGGTTGTTACGTTTTATTTGTTTTTATGGGCTTTTCATAGACTAGAATTAAATTGAAATGACAGCGTAAATTCCGATATCAATTGTTATACATTCATAAAATTGTGTTAGAAATCTCGTTTGCAAAATTCGTAAAAAGTTACAATATTTTAATTGAAACAGTTCTTGGTTCTAAAGGCTTTATAAAAATATCAGTCAGTAATATTAACAATCGCGATATAAAACTTCTTCATTTGTAAAAGCCCTTTGAAAAAGACAACATTCAGTTTAAAGCGAAGAAGATTCAAATACTATTTCCAATTAGAACTCCTATATTTGAAAATTGCCATATTATAATATGAAAATATATTAAGCTATTTAGACATAAACACAAAATTACCTCTCTCAAAATACAAACAGCACAAACCGCAAAATAAGAATCATCCGACATAGTGTCCAAGTTAAACGGCTTACCTCAACTTCACTTTGGCTAACTAACTCATCGTGCGACACCCCTTAATACCACTCGCACGGGGAGAGCGGGCAAAGGGGGTTGCTGTAGGGTTGTCAGTTCGAAAAAAATGTTTTTTTTTATTGTAACAAAAAATCGTGAGTGAGTGAAAAAGTAGGCATTTATTTTAAATGATTAACCAGAATCATTTAAAATAAATGCCTACCTGATGAACTGTACAGTATTTAAAATGAATTTGATACTGCAGTACTTAATTGAGGTTAGATTTATAATTATTTTAAACCACTAGGTTCATTGCTTTGAAGACACAAGATATCAGAAAGTAAGTTGAAACTGAAAATATAAGTACCTATTACTAGTACTACCTACAGTCGACAAAAACTGATGAAAATTTAAAACTTTGACTCTAACATGTGCACAAAACTGCCTCAAACATTGACAGCCCTACCACGGGTCGAGGATAACATACCGTAATACCATTTCGAGATGAGCGACTTAAACGCGTTACGGGCGACCAGTATAACTTGACCCGCCTCGTTTCCCTCGCCCATACGATAACAGGACACACCAATCAAACTGAGGACCTAATCTAACTGGACACTTGGACTGTTTCGATGGGAACTGTATTTTGACAATACTAGTTAACTAATGGAAGCCACGTATGATCGACGTAAAATTCGATATTGACTCGACTGTTAGTTTCGCTGAGTGCATCCGTACCCGTGTTGGATTGACGTGTGTTTTTGTGGATGATATGATCATATGAAATTGCCTTAAAAGTTTTAGTAGTTTAATTGTGAAATATCGATTGTGTCGGAATTTGAAAGATATTTTAGAAATATACCTAATGGCGAACAAGTTAATTTGGTTAAAAATATTTGAAGAACTAACAAAATCTAAATATGTAGTGAAATACTGACAACGTTTCGTAGTTGAAGTATTCTGTTCTTTATAGTTTACGAAAATCATTACAAAAAAAAAAACACAATTTCTCTAACTAATAACAGAAACCCAGAATTCTTTAACTTCAACATTTTTTTTGTGCCATCTTAAATATTAAAAACGTGTACAATCTTGAAAGTATGTAAAATTACCGTAACTCTAGATTTGTCATATTCCCAGTCACAATAGATAAACTCCAAAGCATAACCTTAGTTACCTAAGCCATATTTCACGATAGTCACCCATAAAATGTGCACGACAGTACTGCTAGATAAATTTCAGCGATGCGTGCTTCGACGTCGGAATCGAGATATCTACCTCCATATAAATAAAACATCCTGCGAGCAATTTGCCTAAAACAGCGCAAGACGTTACACGCCTCAGTCGGTACTCGGTTACTACAAACTACGTGGTACATATTTAGCGTACCGCGTGACTAAGATGTCAAGTTAAATAATGCGACATTGCTTGCTTATTCTGCCTTGTTTGGGTATGTTTAGCTTGGGATGTGGAATTATTAAGGGTTATAAAGGATTGTGTTGTGAACGTGTTCAAGAAAAATTTGAAGTGTTATAAAGTATGGATAAGGATAATTACTATTGATTATGTTTTTAATATTGTTTTGAAACGAAATGGTAGGTTTATTCTGTTTGTTAAGATTTTATTTACAGAAGCAATTCTGTAATTACCAATTCATTAATCTTGAGGTAAAGTTGAGGTATGTATTACATAGATAGTTAAAATACGGTAAAAAATCTGAGTAAATGAAAAAGTCATTATTTCATAAGATTTTTTTTAAAACGATGACGTATTTCCTGAGATTAATAAAATATTCAGTTTACAGCCATGTCTCTTTACTCCGCGGCGTAACAGATAAAGTAACAGAATAAACTGCCTAAACCATACCGCAGTCCTTATAAATTTGACTTTCTTATGACTGTAGGAATATAATTTGGTTGAATCCTGTATATATCCTAATCCTGATAAAAAAAACTTTATGAAATATTAACTTGTAAAATTATTAATAGGTATTTTATGCAATTTAAATTAGATGAAAGAAAGATTATGATCTTCATAATAATCATATCAAATGTCTGGATTCTATAGTTTTTTCGCTATTTAATACGGACAATGGACATACCTGCACCCTTGCCTCTGTGAGGTTAATCTTTAGAGCTAGATCCTCTCGCGTGAACACATCTGGATAGTGTGTCTGCGCAAACGCCGTCTCCAGTTCTTCCAGCTGATAACAAACATATTTATTTATAATTATTGTACCAAATTAACATTATTTAAAACAACAAATGGCACAAAAAGATTGGAAAAAAACGCGGTTTTATCGCCTACGATAATTATTGATGTGCAGGATGGACATTTTATGTAGGTCCTGGAGGAAAAGTAGTTAAGTACTTTAAATACAGATGATAGAAAATTTTGTTAAAATTAAACATACGTTAATTTTAAAAAGAAATAGGTACAACCGTTTTTTTAAGTTTTTTGAAAATTCAAATGTGGCATGACCGGGAATCGAACTGGCTTTCTCGAAAGCTTTGGTACTTAAACAAAAGTGTATTTTTCCTGTTGTAGTTAAGACTCTCTCAATCAATATGTTGGAACTAAATTGAATAGGATTGGAGATAGGTAAGTATGGTTAGTTACGAGAATTACAGGTCAAGTAAACATTTGGCAATTTAATATTTATTTTCTTCGAATGTCGATGAAATGTCGATGAAGTAGGAGCAGCGTTGTGAAACTACGAAAGTATAATTAATGAAAAGGATCCACCATCATGGACCATCATATTGGTCGAAGGTAAAATATGTAACATAATGAATCCCAATCAATTTTAATAAATTTGCTTTCTTTTTCAATCTTGCCAAAGAAGTTTCACTTCTGATACGTGTGTTCGGCACACATGTTCTTTATTTTACTTAATTTTTCCTAATTGCGTCCACAATCATTAAGTAATTCCATACAATAAAATCATTAAAATAATCTGTGTAAACCTCACCTGCTGCAAAGTGAAGGTGGTCCTATTGCGCCTCTGTTTCCGCCGCACGAAGGTGTCATCGTGTATCGCCGGGTGATACGAATAGCTTGTGTCTGCGGACAAAGGAAAGGAACGTTACAATAATTGTTGTAGATTTTCGTATGTATCGTGGAGTATATGATTTTTTTAAACACGTAGATTGTTGGTAATTAAATGACGTAGGTATCAATGAATCGATATCGACATCAAGAATATTGTATTGTAAAATGGTCGTTTAGAAGCCGCTGTATTACTTAGGGATGTTTTCTTATCTACGAGTTTCTATAATTACTTAAATTGCTATTAACTTTACAGTTTAACAACATTAATACGATTTGATCTTACCTACAGGCTACGTTGCTAAACGTAAACTCTATTGGACTAATATTTACCGATAATAGACGAATATCTAATGTAGGAGAAAAAACAAACATACGTTTTTTTTCTTAGACTAGACACAAATATTATGTGAATTTTATACAAAATAATGACTAAAAAACTTCATACATAGAGTCCCCCTTTTTTGAAGTTAATTTATAAAAAGACCTACACAATTTTATGTAATTTATTCAGAAATAAAATACACAAACCTATTACCTACATTCTACAACATCATTAAATCCATTAAACCATTAATACAAAACGCAAAAAACGCGATATTAAAATATCAAAGCGAAACTAGGGTGGCAATAAAATAACAGTGGTCCGGATACATCAGCCCATTAGCTTCGAGTGCTAAATCGCCGCCCTAAAAGACATTATTATATATATTTCTATTTGAACAGTCTATGGGAATTGATGAGGCACCCCCGTAGGGTGAATATGTCTTGCTTTATGGGCTTGTGTTAAACCACTCGAGTAAACGCCGTTTTAATATCTATGCTTCATGTGTTTGTTGTGGTGTTATTATAATAGATCATAAATTTTGTAATGGACAATGGATGGATAGATATTGAAGGTATCATAAATAGTATTTTTCCCCCCAGATAGTAGAATACTTATTTGTTGTCTTCATGGCAATATATAAGACCATCTACACTATAGTTTTTAAGTAGGGATAAGATCACTTCTACTTACACTCTTTCTTGTTGAAATATAATTCCAAACATAATATGATTATAACATCGGAATACACCATTAAATGAATTAGTTACGTTTTAAATTCGATTCATAATATTATGTATATAGGTATTTCCTTAAATAAATAGCACTCTTGAATTATAAAAATACATATAAATAGAAATAAAACACTATTTAAAATTTCTTTAGATTATACCCTACATTCAAACACAAAATCTTAAACAATCCATAATTTCCAAACATCATGGTCACTCAACAGAATCAATGACAAACGCTAGGGTGTCTTGGCTTTCTATTCGTCGTAATGTCATCCCGGACATTACGGGACGGAATTGCCCTCAACGTTCGGGATTACAGCTGTCTTCGACAATAATGACGTTACATTTATTACGAATGGGCCTTTAGCGCCCTATATGGATGACAAATTGGAACTTTATTTGGTAGTAGGGTTATTTTCTATTATGGTTTGAGAAAATTGTGACTTTGTGAGGTTAAACAGACCAAACGTTGTCTTAAACTATTGGCTATAAATTGACTTTAAAAGCGTTAAAAAGTTGTATAAATACTCCATGTCCGTTATACTGGTACTCTAAATAATTTAAATGTACCTACCTACAGTAAATTACATTGATCATCATGACAAAAAGTTAAAAAGTAGCCATACCAAATTAATTGTATGAACTACCTTTAGGTATACTTTCGCGCAAAACATTAAAACAAATAAATAAAGTAACCGTAATTTTAAAAAAATAATGAAAATGAAACATTGGACTTTGTACCAACAAGCACAGATCAAAGCAAAGAGCGGAAAATGCCGCCGACTAATGGGATGAGTTAATTGAAACAATTTGTATCGCCGCGATTCTGTTTATCGAGCTTTTGAGCCAATCCAGTTAATTCAATTGATTAATTATGTACTGGATTTAAATAAGACATATATTTGTGATAACCACAGATAATAATAGTTCTCTAACTTAGCGAAATAACATGATAGGTAAGTACCTAGTCACAAGAAAAATTATAAGTAGAATTCTCCGTTTGTAAGAAAATTTATAAATGTCACCGTTTGAAATTTGAAAACTTTATAAGTTCATTGAGTTACTACCTATGTCTAGTACTATAGATCTGTGACCTATGTACTACGTACTAGAGTGGGCATCACTACTACACTCTTTGTAACACGAGTTAGAGTCAATCGTCTCAAACCAATATTTATTTGTTACATTGATTGGTTTTAATTGATAAGTTTATTCATATTTTTTTTAATAAGATAAACAATATTTATTTATTACATTGATTGGTTTTAATTTATAAGTAATAAGAGGCAGAATATCTACAAAGTGTATGACTCACTCCCCCCCCCCTCGCCGCCGCGCTTGTCGCACAGATTTTGTTCGTGGTGTCCTCTCTATAATAATAGCTCAATGTATAAGTTAATTTTTCAATTAGGCAAATACTGACTTTTAATGTAATTAATACTTTGGTATTGCTCTTTAATTAATTAGACAAATAGTGATGAACTGATGAATTGTATTCACAACTCATCACTTTTCCGCCTCACAATTCTTCATGTTATCCGAGCCGACTAACAAACAAAAAATTTTCATTTGGTTTTTAGGAATATCGAAACATTCAGAATAGATTTTTAGATTCAATTCATAAATATTTGCCCGAAATTGGCCATTGCATGATTCAATAACAACAAACTGAATAAGTAAACCGAATCCGTATTGCGAATCGAAAATAGACATTTAAAATTTGATCCGTAGCTCAACGCAACTTTCATTTTAACAGTTTATTGCCTAAGCCGCAGATTACTTAGCATTATAAATATACAATAATTGAATATTAATAATTGAGTGTTCATCAAGGCTGTAGAAAAATCCCTCGGCGGCGGAAATTAAAAAGTATTCAGCGTCCGCAGGAAGCGGTCGGCTTAAGTGCAACGGGAAAAAGTTTAAACGGCTAGCTTCGACTGCATTATGATTTTAGTGTTGCCGTTTACTATTAGTTTTTGTGATGTTCAATCTTTACGATAATATAGTCGATACTGGATAAAGTGAATTCAAATATTTCAGTTTGAATAAAATTTCAAGTTCAAGTTCAGTGATCAATGTTTAATTTGCAGTATTTCCAGGACCTTCTCTGACTCATTGACTTTTATTCGTTTATTCTATGAAATCTCAAAATATTAAAAGATTTTATAATAATAAATATATTGCAGTCTTTAAAAAATAAAGCAAACTCCTGAAATAATATTTATTCCTTATAAAAGGTAGGTAGATCATGTCAAAAATATATAAAAAGATAATACGCACAAATATATCATGAATATTTCCATCCCACCATAACCCTGCATAACTTTTTACCAATTACGCATTACCAAGCCCTTCATTACCTTAACTAAAAACCTAATTCACCTTTGATCATAAAAAACCGGGCGTAATGTAAAGTGACATGATCCTTATTAAGTTTGTCCGTAACCGAGTTACATTGGCGCGACTCAAAAACTATTTTATGAATAATAGATGGCGCTCGAGGCGACCAATCCCGAGGGATCCGAGCCCCGCCCATCACCCCGACCCACCCTGCCGTCTATTCATTATCACATTACCACCCTTCGGATGATGTGATAAGAAACTGATTTTAAGTGTCATTTTAGCGGTCTGCTTGTAACTGATATGGTGGTTGAAAATATTTCGTCGTTTCTTGGTCTGTGATAGTTTACAATAAGAGAAGTACCTACTTAGTTCTGTAGGGTTTTATGCGAAATGTGAATTGATATTGTGTAGCCTTTATAATTGCGTATAGTTTGCTACGTTTAAGGTATTATTTAGTAAACTATACTAATATTATAGAGCTGAAGAGTTTGTTTGTTTGAACGCGCTAATCTCGGGAACTACTGGTCCGATTTGAAAAATTCTTTCGGCGTTAGATAGCCCATTTATCGAGGAAGGCTATATACCTATCTTTACGCTACGGCCAACAGGAGTGGAGCCGTGAGGGTGAAACCGCGCAGAGCAGCTAGTTATTGATAAAATATCTAACAAAAGTGTCCGTGTGTATTTTAACTCGTCAGATTATATACACTCCCTTAAACTGCACAAGAATTATAATAAAAAGTAACAATTACAAGAAAATCAAGAACCATCGATTTCCATAATCGAGATACCATCGAGATAAGATCGCAATCGAGTTAGCAATCGAAACACGGCTTAACTGGGAGTAATGTAGTTAGTTAGCTCTTGGAATTCTGTTAGTGAAGTTTGCTCTAGCTGGCTACTTTATATGGTTACGGAATTAGAAACTTCTAGAATAACTAGATAGTGTTTTGGAAGTGATAAGTGATTATTTAATGTTTGTACGGTTATAATTTTGTAGTTAGTTGGAAATTATTAGCGGGCCTGCAGTTCAACAAGAAAAATAGCGATTATCTAGATTCTAATTTCTAGACACCTAATAAGTACCAATTTACAGTTAATTTAAACAGTTTTACACTTTTTGCTCTATTTTTTACAGCAATAGATCAAGCTTTACAATATTCTATTCATAAACATTTTCATAAATCCTGTCTAATTATTGCCTGATTATTTCAAAATACTCGTAGTAATAATACGTAATAATTAGTGTTGCCCAAATGCAAGAACAAGACGAGACTTAGCCAGTCTTGGTCTTGGTCTTGCGCCAATACACCTGGTCTTGGTCTTGGTCTTGGTCTTGCGCTCCCAGTCTTGGTCTTGGTCTTGGTCTTGCAGCAAGAGTCTTGCAAGTCTTGCAATTACCTATTAGTCTATTACTATTTATTAAAGTTTACTTTAAATCTTAGAAAAACGTATTAGAATTGGAACATTGTGAGCTTGAATTAACATAGCCATAGTAAAGATACTTGCGTGATCAGTATAATGTATTCATTTTCGTTCTAAGCACTCTGAAACTTATTTATTATTTGGAACACCTGTAGGTACTCTTAAAAAAATTCGAAATTATTTTGCATGAGTATACCTACGCCCTATGGCGGCAATCAAATAGTGTCAAATGTTATGATTTCGGCGTGGCGGCAACGATTGTTTTAGATTTCAAAAGAAGCCGCCGGCGCGTGTATCATAACCATGTACTTCCGAAAAGCGGCAAATTTCTTTGAGAAGTAAGTACAAAACCTTTGATGCCGCATTATCAAAGTGCCGATGGTTAAAACATAACTATGCATGCACTCAGTTTGATTTTAATAGATATTTTTTTATTCGCTATGTTTATGGTATTAGTCGTAATGCGCATAGGTCCAGTTTTTCATATTCTTTGATACAGTTTTTTGCGTCTCATAGAATTCCTAAGCGTACCTACCTATAAACCGAACTGTTACACCTAACTACTCAGTGAAATAGCGCTAAGTCCTAGCTGCAAGACGCAAGAGTCTTGCAGGCTATGTCTTGTTCTTGCTCAAGTCTTGCACGGTCAGTCTTGGTCTTGGTCTTGCTAAAAATACGCGGTCTTGTTCTTGGTCTTGGTCTTGCAAAAACGCAAGAACAAGACCAAGACTGCAAGACCAAGACTGAATTTGGGCAACACTAGTAATAATACGTAGAGGTAGTAATAATACGTAATACCTAATAGGTAGGTACGTAGTTTGACGGCAAGTGAAACCGCGGATCACAGCTAGTATACTACACATAACTTACAAGGATGTGAAGCCGTGAACGGGTACTCCAGGGTTGGAAGCCGATGCTGGTGGGGCGGGAGGCTCGGCGGGCAGTGGTAGCAGAACAGCCCCCGGCCACCGCCGCCTCCGCTCGCCAGCTGCAACAAAAATAATTATATTCGACCTCTTTGGTGCTAATTAAAGCAATAATGTGTACGAACCTGTGGTACGAACTCTGTAGTAGACCTACTTGAGGTATATAATTTAATCTATATATTAGGCATGACCTCTTTGGTAGAGACAATCACTTAGTTAAGAACTAAAGTAAAAAAGTAAAGTAAAAAATTATTTATTCTTTAAGACACGTACATCAGTCATAATACATAGGTACATTACATAGTGCTTAATACAGTTTCTTAAAGAAAAACGTTAAAATACAGGAAATAAAATCATTGGTTCCCGCACTAGGCAATGCCTGTCCTGCGGGACCGTGAAATGTTTAACATTAGAATTTTATAAACAGAGCGGCGATTATGTTATGGTATATAATATTTAAAATTCACATTTAAATTTAATACATAAACATAATACAGATTAAAAATTAAATTAGATTAAAAATTCATACAAACAATAATTAAATAAAAGTAAAAATAAAATTAAGAATAAAAGGAAGGTCATAATATAAAAAAAAAAAAAAAAAAATTGATTTGATTTCATAGCAATAGTCAATGAATAAGGCCTGTTTCATACCGATTACAATCACACTGGCTTAAGCAAATGCCACAAGAAATATTCAAAAAAGTTGAAGACGAACAAATTGCTCAGTCTTAGCATAGTCCCAGGAAAGAAGCAATTTTGTTAGCATGTCTTTAGTTATGCAAGTATTTTTAGATAGGTTCAAGTGTCTGATGATTTTATTATGTAAGAGTGGCCACATATAATTAGGTGCACGTTTTGCAAAAGAGGTTTTTAATCTGGGAAGTGGTAAGTTATTTCGTCTGCTATGGGAGTCTTGTGTAGATGCAGTTGCTTTATTCATCCTGAGGACTGAATTTAAAATGAAAAGGCGTCTAACACTAAGAACTTTACATTCAGAATAGAGGGTCGACGTCGGATAAAGAAATGGTCTCTTTAACATGACTTTAAGAACAGATCTCTGAGCTCTTTCGAGTGTTATAAGAGTAGAGGATGGAGCGGAACCCCAGATCGATACGCAGTAAGTAATAATAGGTTGACATAACACTTTGTAAATCCTCATAAGAATATTAAGACTTACTTTATTTCGCAGGTTCTTCATAATATATATTAATTTCCTAGAACGTTTAGCAGTTGCGATGATGTGAGGTCGAAAGGAGAATCGTTCATCAATGATGACACCCAGGTATTTAGTGTCATGAGATACTTCGATAGAGACACAACTACAACATCCCGTGACTTCAGCAGAGCTACTTATTGCACAAGTGTGTATGAAGAGAGGAGTGTTGTCTTTAGGCGCTGACCTAACAGTTTTATGAAATCTTAAAAATTTTGTTTTCTGTGTATTTAAGGTGAGGAGGTTATTATTTAGCCATATTGCTACTTTTGCTAGGCCACGCTCAGCGGCCGTTATACAATTCTTCCACGTGGAACCATGGAAAACCAAGGCTGTGTCGTCTGCGTAACATATCATATCACCCTGATCAATGGATAATGAAAGCAAGTCATTGATGTATGCGAGAAAAAGAGTGGGACCCAGGATACTACCTTGCGGGACCCCGAAAGACACGTGTTCAGACCTACTCAGAAAGGAATCTATTTTAAGTTGTTGGGTCCTGTTTGTTAGGTAACTTTGGAACCAATCTAATGCACAGCCTCTAATTCCCATACATTCGAGCTTACGTAGCAAAATTGGTGTGGATACAGTATCGAAAGCCTTTTTAAGATCAAGGAAAACCCCTATGCAAGCCTTTCCTTTATCTAGGTGAGAAGAAACTAAGTTTGTTAAGTGGCTAACGGCATCTTCCGTTGACTTAGATTTACGGAAGCCAAACTGGGTGTCAGCCAAGAGAGAGAGAGAACTTATATTATTATTTATTTATGTCTTTGGTAGATTGAGTTCATAAATATATCACGTTTAATCTTCCGTAAGGGGTATTTAAGGATTAGATCTCCGGTCTTAAAAAGTGTCGGTCTGGTGAGGCAGTAGGTATAGGTAGGCTAATGCCCTTTTAGTTAATGTTATTACAACTTACAAGCACTTTAACGTAGGTATTTTTTTACTATAATAAAAACTCAACATTTCTACCTTGTAGGCTTTTTAGCCATATCTATATTATGAGAACGTGACTATACCTAAACAGGGCAAAACAATCAAACCAAACATTGCTTCATAATAACTTTAAATTACACACCAAAAATTAAAACACATCACGAACATAACCTATAAATTAGCGGCGTATAGCGCCCTCTATTATCATAAACACGTACTAACAAATGACAGTGCCTAGTATTATAATATCTGTGGTATTATATTACAGTGACAGTGCCGACGCTTGCGCATTGAATCCTAAATGAGATCAATCGTTTGATCGCGATTCGTCGGCTAAGATCTAGTGATCATGGACCGTATCTAGCTATTTAATTCGTGTATTGTTTGCAATTGCATTGTGGGTATAATTGTTAAGTTTAGCGTCAAGGTTTTGTATGCTATTTTGCAGTCTTTAATATCGTGCCTATTTTATATTCCTAGGCATTGTTCGCATTAGCCTATTAAAAGGAATTGAAAATATAAAAAAATGTATGTACATACTTATATTTTCTATAGGTACCTACTTAAAGATATTCCATGTTATAGATATTCGATAAATCGAAGTCGATAAAAACCATAATATTAATTTTACTTCCAACTGACGTTCTTACTAGATAAGGATACACTTTCATCATCATAGTACCTATCAACTCTATGGTCTGCAACTACAGCAATTGAAATTTACTACATAGTAAAAAATAAATAAAACATACTTTAGAGTGATTTAACTTCTACTGTGACTGTCAACTAATTCATAATTTCGAATTAAACTTAGGTATGTCCACTCTGAATAGGTATTCTTTATATTGTCTCACTCTAAAGCAATCACACCCAAACACAAAACTAAATCTTCAATCTTCTAGAAGTATCTACATCACACATTATTGAACAACACTCCAGCGGCACCTATGCAATGCAATCTTCCTATCGAAATTAATTGATTTAGTATGCACTATCAAGACCACTCAACGTCATGGATGGGAAACATCCGTTGTTTATTTGAGAAACTGTGAAACATATCGTTTGTGATGAAAATATAATAAGAAGATGAATAGATTTAAATAAAGGTGCATATTATTTCAGTAAGCAGCTTCGCTCTTGTGGCAAATCTTTCTACAAGGGTAAAGAAATGTCTATATTTCAATAGATAGAGCAAATTGTTTCCGTGCTAAATAAAATTGGTGCATCGTAATTTATAGTACAATCGTTGTGACGTGATTAAGAAATAACTTCCATTCATTCCAACTTTAACATTTGAAAAGAACTCGATAAATAATATGTTAACCCGAAGCATGATAATATTATGTTTCAATGATATCAGATAACAAATGTTGAAAATTATAGAAATAAACGGCTATAATACGCAATGTTTCTCTATCTACATAGAACATAGTCAGAAGGCATGAAGTAATTTTATTTAGTATCTTAAATAAAATATTTAAAATATAATTTAAAATACAAACCAAAAATTTATTTGAATATACCATTGTCTATATTTTTGCACGTGTACCTACACCTACAGCATAAACACTTAGGAAGTGCACACTGCGTAGGCGGCGGCATTCCAATACGTTTGGTGACATAACTTTATTTAAAAGAGGAAAATGGCAATGAAATTCAATTGCACATATTAGCAGTGACCCACGTGCGAATCGTTCGTGTAAATGACATTTATAATGGAGCTATGAATCGAGCGCGGGCGCATTCGATGCTGCTGACGTCACTGCACAGTGGGCTCACATGTAGACATAACAAATGATTGTAGTTTTATTGTATTAATGTATTTAGTTAATATATTTAGTATTTGTTGTAAGAATGGTAAATGATAAGTGAAAGTGACTAGGGATGTAAAGCTATTGCCGAACTGGATTCAAATTAATACAGATATCTAAATAAGTACCAATAAATATTTACCTAAGTAAGCAATTTAATTTATGTACAAATTGTATTTACCGTATTTGCATCATTGATCAAGTGTCAATGCTTAGCTTCTATTTTCACTCCATTCTAGCTTTTTATTTTTTTGCCTTCCCTGTAGGTAGTATTTTTTTAAATTTCCTCTCATCAGTTAAACTAACGATTTCCTGAATCTGCCTTTTCTTACACCAGTACACCCGTGTACGTCACGTTTTACACCATTATTTAACATACAACTTTATATTATTATTTCTATGATACCTACAATGTCAAGACTCCAAATTGTTTACTACAAACTTCCTGCGAAAACCTTAAATTATGAAATTTTACCTCCAATTTGTCCGTATATAACATATAAGTACATATGTTTTTTTACGTTTTTCCAGTATAAAAATGTCTATTTTTTGTCCTATAAATATGTCCATCATAGCACAGTGCGCGGTGTATTGGTTCGTCCTGTCTGCGCGCGTGGGGCCCGAACCGTTAATCCCATTTGTATTATTGCCCATTATACCACCCACCGACGGTATCCGACTGCACCAACCTTGATACAAAATTGCATTACGCTAATGTTGTCAGTATTGGATGGGAGTTCGCGCTTTTTTCGCGCGCCAAAAGGCATATAGATTATGTTTGACGTTGATGAAACAGATTATATGCGATGTCAATAAATAATGAATTGAAGAGATTTATTATCATAAATTTAAAACAAATAACGCTTAAAACTTGTAAGCGGTACGACTTGAAGTAATTCCTAAATCAATTTTTTTCTTTCATTGTTTGCAGATATTTTCGTCATTTGCAATGGCTCTTAGCGATTATAATACAAATTAAATACAATTAATTACATTTATTACAAATTATTGTACATATCTCGGTAAGTGGTTCCACCTAATTGTAATGCTTTTGAGAAATAAATAGCTTTAACCGTAAATAAAACATTAAAAAATTCAATGAACATGTCATTTTTATTTCGCTTTTTCATGTAAATCTTAGATCTTCAAATTATTCCTTTAATTCCATATCCATTAAGCGTTATCTTATGCATTACCTTCCTACCCTTTTACCACCGCTTAATTCAAACCGCGATAAAATCATACCTATTCAGCCACTTAGTTCATTAAATAATAAACATTCCATTGACTATGGTGTGTTCGCTAAAAGGACCATAAACTAAAGAGTATTGTCCTATGGCACTATAGGCGAGATTATCGTCGCCATTTTTATAAAAAGAACTGGCACGTTAGCTGTGGGAACAAATTTGGTATCCGAATTTCGGTGTTTTGAATTGATGAAAAAACGCGTGTATAGGTCTACCATGTGGTCTACCAGAATCTGATGGCATTTTTATATTTAAGAAATAAAAGATTTTCATGTGGCAACTTTATTTGACAACTATCAAATTGGTTGTCAAATTACCTAATTGTCTTCTTTGCAGTTGATGAATAATTTTAGGAATTTTGTCTAAAAAATCTTCGAAAATGTCGCAAAAGCCGCTGCGATCACAAGCAAGAGGTGTTGTTTATAATGTGTATAGAAAAATATTCGATGAAGAAGGGTCAAACACATCACAATTTTCAATTTTGAAGATTTTATTGGTAAATTGGACTTACCCGGTTTGATACTTTAAATTAAAAATATTATAAGTAGTAGTAAATTATATTGTTTGTTGAACAAACAATATTATAGTTATAATATTGTTTGTATTATAGTTATAATATTGTTTGTTGATTACAATATAATTTTATGAAAACTTATTACAGGAGTTTCCAATACGGCTATTCGTCAAGTCCAAGCTGGCCAAGTCAATTTTATAATGTGTGTACCTGTTAATACTTACGAAAATAAACAGTTTTATTTTATTTTTATTTTATTTTATAAAAATTTATAAGCAATCTAGTTTTGATCTGCATTATCATTACATCCATATTTTCACATGGCATAATAATAATGAATATACAAATATAGGTATGTGTAAATAATAATATGTATTACCTATATAAAAGTAATATGTGTAAGTACATACTTACTTACTAGGTATCTACATACCTACATAATATTAAGTGGATATCTCATTATTAAGTACAGTATTGTCCACATGTAATGTGACTAATGATATCGAGGACAAAATAAAAAATAAGCAGTATCAAGATCGTTCAGTCCATTTTCCCTAGGGTTGCACACTCAAAATTTTGATTTCCCTAATTGCCATCAGATTCTGGTTTACCTATAACACAGCGTATAATTTATGAAAATGAGCAATTTAACTTTCATTAATTAATAAAATACTTTCATAAATTAAAACGTTTAATAAATGACGTAAATTTTTATCAATTATAATTTAAAAGGTTTTAGGAATTTTCTTGTCCAACCTACTTACGTTGTTTTTGAATGTGAATAAAACGAATTATCAACATTATAAACTTAATTAAAACAACATGAAAGCATTGGTATAATTAGGGGAGTTGATTGAAATTATAATCCAATTGGTTGGAGTCGCATTGGCATTAAGCGATACAAATATAATTTAGCAACTAAATTGTATTTGCTCAATATCGAGACTCGATGTTTGATCGCGAACGTCGAGATGATTGCATTTTCATTTTTGTGGTATATTTCTTTGACAATTTCGTTATTTTAAATTAATTTTCCGAGAAATCTGTACTTTCGATTTGATATGAATATGTTTGGATAAGGAATGATAAAAGTAATTGATAAAATTTCAATATGTGTAGGTACCTAGGTTGTTAAGTATTTCTCAGAACATACGTGGAAGATATATAGAAAGTTTCTATTATTAGAAATACATCTGTTTTAATATAAAATGTAGCCTAGGTACCTACCTACCTAAATCAATTATGATTGAGAAAGTAATGCTTGATGAATATCTATTATTGAGTTCCATATTTTAAATATATCAAAATTTAAAGGGAAGAATAAATTACATATAAATCAAAATCTCACATCAAAATACATTAAAAACATGTCACAATAACAGTAATTCGTATCAATAACATTTAAATCCATGATTCAAATTGATACAAATTATTTTACGATGGAGCCCGCTTCTAAACAATAATATTTAATCACAATGCCTCAACGGCCCGTTCATTTAATATCGGACTTTTATAAAGTGTAATGGAGATCAATTGAGCTTTTATATTAACTATTAATAATGTTTCAATCGAATCTGATCGAATAGCAATCAGCAAGAATCGGTTTTAAAATTTTGTTCAACTTACCACAGGACCATTTTAGTGTTTAATATAACCTTATAAAAGAGATTGGTAATAACTAAGCATATCTCTTCTTTCACAACCAAGCTGGAAAACATTGGACTAACAGAATAATAACACACACTGCATTTTATTTATATTACAAAAAACTAAGCGCCCGCGCTTAAATGAAATAATATAGGTAACAAAAGAAAATAAAATTATATCTTTTTTCTTAAATCAAATTTAGAATATCGAACGTTCCATTTTTTTTCTTTATCGGATACATAGAATTAAATGTCAATAGAGCGGGCGGAATTGAATTTCACTTTTTTATAATTCACTAAAAATAATAAAATTAACTTGTAACTGTCCAAAAAGAATGCTATAAATATATTAGCGGATACTTCGCGGTGACCCTACCGAACTGTCAGTCATCATTTGCGCAAACGGGTCTCTGTGGCCTTTAATCGGTTTACAACTGCACAATTACTGTATTATTTTAAATATTTATATTGTATTTCGATATTTGTTTTGTGAAAGTTCAAATTACTGTAATGGCGTTTATTGTGTGATATTGAATCTAGAATTTGCAGAGAGTAATTAATTTTTTGTTACATTTTATAAGTGAATCCTGAATGCGTATAAAAAGAGTATTGTTAATCTGTTTCATTATAGGTATGTGTAAAATTAAAAAAAAAAACTAATATTACGACTTGAATCACATTAGTTCTTCAGAATACACTCCTCATTCCAAACATCCATAAGAATCGACGTGGAATCGACACATCTAACGCAACATTTTTAGGTACACAGAGTTAAGTATCCACAGAGCTTCCAATTAATACATTACGTATCCTTTATTCCCTTACAAATGGCAATTATAATCAATTATATTGCGGACGCAGTGTCGCGACGCAATTGGCGTAGTTTATCGAATAAACCCCGGTTTGCCGGATGATACTTCATTATGCTCTGTTTAGGGTCCAATTAGTACTGTTAGTCACTAATTTATTGCTTCTTATTGGGATAGTCTGTATATAATTAGAGAGTTGTACCTAAGCTAGAAACAGAAGAAAGAGAAAAAAACCTTCTGAAAAATGTGTGAAATGTAGAAATCTTTTCTCTTCATACACTGCTATTCATTTGCCAGAAAAGACATGAAATTTGCAAAGGATATACATCTGATGATTTTATACTTTTGGAAAGGAAAGAACTACCTATATTATTGGAAAGGGAGAAAATTATTAGAGAAACAATAACGTAGCCTTCCGAATATGTTGAAATAGCGAACTCTGGTTAGATAAGGTACAAATCCTCTCAAATATTTTCGGATAGTAAGTACTTTCTCAATAAATATCATGTTAAATAAATGTTCATCGATGATTGTATTTCAATTAAAGTGCATCAAGACTCGGAATGAGCAAACAACTCAATTTGCAGCACTTCTCTATTCACAAACGCCTATTGCGTAGTAGTTTCAAAGCCGTAATTCTATGAGTTAGATCGAGTTAATTTTACAAGCCTTTGTACACTTATCTGAACTGAAAACTTGGCTCGAAATTGTGGGTTAAATTATGCTAGGTGAAAGGATTTTGAACTTAATGTCTATCGTTTTAAATAGTATTTTAACATACCGTAGGCGCTGAGCTACAGTCACCTATTTAGTTTTCATCGCAGATAAAGATAATTAATAATTATAATATCTACTATACTAGTAGCATATAGTATGAAGAGAACCTAGTAATTGGTCGTACGAGTAAATCTGAGGTACTGGAACATGCTTCCTGAGTCTGTGTTCCCCGAAAAGTACAACATGGAGGTCTTCAAGAAAAGGGGTACCTTCTAGGGAAGCGCGCTCCATCTTAGGCCACATCTCAGCTTAACATCAGGCGAGATCATGGACAAGCGCTTCCCTATCAGGCAATTAAAAAAAATCTGAACTCTAGTATAGCCGTTAAAGAGAAACAAACAAGCAGACAAGCGTTTATAATAATATTTGTTCGCCTAACACTAGAGCCTCGTAGCTCGCTCGTAGCAAGTTTGATCATCGTAGCTATCGTAGACAATTAATTAATAATAATCTTCAATTAAAATCGTGATTTTTTATCAAATACGATAGCTTAAGTTACTTAATATGAATACACAGTACTAAATATATCTTCGTCGTTTATCAAATTTAAAAATTGTAAAATATGAAATCTATGCCGTCAAAAGCATACACAGTGTTATAATCATAATTCACAAGATACTAGATTTGATCGTCACGGCCAAAGCGTTGAAAAAGGAAGAAACAATTGAGAATTGTTTGTCATAATTGTGAAAGTTTTTAAGTCTGTTTGAGATAATAAGAACAAGAACTCAGAAGACCGCGAATAAAATTATTAAAAAACGTTTGAGCTGAAGTTCGTAAGATTTCAGTGTTGTATTACTACTTCATCTTATTTTTAACTAGCTGTGCCCTGCGGTTTTACCCGCAGTGCTCTACTCCTGTTGGTCTTCTTCGATAAATGGGCTATCTAACACCGAAATAATTTTTCAAATCGGACCAGTAGTTCCTGAGATTAGCGCGTTCAAACAAACTCTTCAGCTTTATAATAAAGTATAGATATCAAAGAATCTCCATATAATATAGGTCAAATACAATATTGCAAATTGCAATGGGTTCTTCAATTTTTATTCAATCAATTATTTATCGTTCTTAAATGAGACGTCATTGGCAATACCTACTCAATGTACCAATATGCGTCTTCAAGTAATAATGACAAGCGATCCAACTCAATATTTTTGCTCCATTTTGAATATTAAAAGGAATATTGGTTAATTGTATTTTTGATTGTGTATAATTATGAGTAGATTACCAAATTTTAGCAAACCATCTCAAAACCCTAGTATTTCTTTTTATCATAATTGTTCCATTATGATAAAAAAAAATACTTAAATGGGTTTTATTAATTACTACAAGAAAGTGTAAAAAGTCAAGTTTGATCGTTACCCTCCTTTATTACAATTTGTGCTTCTATCAGCAAAAGTGTAAGATTATCAATCGTTTTATTTATCCTACTATTAGAGCAAACATAGTAAAACACTAAAAATTTCATAATTCAGAATTACCTGTCCTACTATATTTTGAACTGCTTTTGCGGATTCAACGACATATCTGAGCTACCATTTTTCACTCTAAAGTGAAGGTTTATAAATTAACTAACCTATAATTTGAGTTTTTGTCACTAATGTTAAAAGCAAGATTGCCTATATTTACTATCCCGCTATTTATACAACTTATTCCCTTTTCCAGTAAAACTCAAAAGAATGATTAATTACCTAATCTATAAGCTGGGCAGTCCTCCCGCTAAAGAGCCTCAGTTGATGAAAATGATGAGAGTTTTTCCAGGCTAAGTTTATGGCAACCACCAATAATTGTACTAGTCTATACTCTATCCTATCCTATTGCTACTAATCCTACTAATATTATAAATGCGAAAGTTTGAGAGGATGGATGTGTAAGTGTGTGTTTGTCACTCTTTTACGCAAATACTACTGAACGAATACAATGAAATTTAGCACACATATAGAGGGTAACTTGGATTAATACATAGGATAGGTTTTAGGAACTATGCGGGTTTTTCTTTGAAAACACGGGCGAAGCCACGGATGGAAAGCTTGTACTCTATACATTAAAAGACAGTCACATATCTCGTGGTAATATAATTGTGTCGGCGCCGCCTCGATTGCATATCAATGTGAGTTGTTCTTCTAATTGAGCGTATTGCTTCGACCATATTGGCATTTATTCTATTAGACCTGATTGAGACCATGCATTATAGATTGTATATTAATGTTTCTTCAAGACGAGTATCATGTTACTTTGTAGATACTTGATATTGTTGGGAAACATTATTTCTTTCTTTATTAAGTTGAAACTCATAGACCAAATTAGATAATATTATAGAGAATTTGTTTTATAAGAAATGAATAAAAAATTAGTTTATCAAATTTATATTAATATGTTTAATATATCTGCTTAAAATTTAAATAGGTATCTACATCATAAAACATAATATCTGTCTTCTAACATTTCTCTTATTAACGAAGCGGACGATATAAGCTGATTATTATGATAAATTTATTAGGTACCTATACAAATCAGAATTACTTTTGTGTAAATTTAATTACAATGATTACAAACTATAGCTAGGAAAACTCTAACCTAATATTAAATGACTGAATCATTGGAAAAACCAAATCTAAAATGAATCAGCCGTTATCACTAATTATTGCTGTCATGTCACACACAAAATTATATAGTTTTGATTTTCCTTACACTATTTATATACACTATACATTATACCTACTATAACATTTTGATTTTTATTTTTATATTTTACCTTAGCATTAATATATCGATGAAAATGAATGAAAATTATAAATACGAGTGAAAATTAATCCATATACCTATAGGTACCTATTAAATGATTTTTGAGGACCTTTACCTTCAAGATAACCTAGCACTTGTGCTTAAGGTCTATTCAGTGCTTACGGAGACTATATTATTTTTATAAATTAAATAATATTTAAATCCTTTACCTATACACTGATTTTTTTAAATAATTTACAAACTTTTATTGTGATGCGAAGCGCACGATTATTTTATCTACCTATAAGATACTAAGGTATTTTAATATACTAATGTGTGCTAATATAAAATAATCGGAAGGCTGTATAATGTATAATTTAAAAATACCTTTTAAAAAACATATAGGTACACATTTTCTGTTTTATGTCTACGAAACAATCTTCGTAGAGCCGTAGAGTTATATAATGTACGATGGTAGAGTCCGTGCGGTAGTTTTTCTCAATTAGCTCCATTTTCAGTACCTATATTCTATTTTACATGAATAGTGAATACCTACATCTTTTTATATTTTATTTTATTTTCGTGTTCGAAATTAAAGATAGAGACCGAACTCTACAAAATAAAATAAACACTGTACGAAACTTATCACCATTTTTTTCAATCTATAAATAATCTACTTACGCAAAGTAGCATCATACGCTCACATTAATACATCCCTTTTTTAATAATACAAGATCTGATGAAGGAATGAAAAATTAATTTGTACATGCATCTTAAATATTTAATACGCCGCCACATAATACTTTGATACCAATTACAAATTACGAACTCGCAAAGCGATCGCTTACACACCGCTTAACTTACGTCTCACCGTGATCACATTAACGTCATCCTAATTACCTTATTAGCGTCTGAAAATATTTTGTTGTAATGTAGGCGGGAACTTTTCCCGCCTCGCACGTACGAAAGAGCGCGGTCACCGCGCTAACATCACGTTCCAAACACGAGCGCGGACGATGCGCGTCACAGCACGACTGAAGCGTAGCTCGAATACCGAACGGCGAGTAATCGTTCTGAAACCGCCCTCAGCAAACAAAACCCCACCCGCTAAAGCATTTTAGCACGAAACTCCCTTCCCCCGCGCTGATTTAATAGCGAACGCGGGCACTGATTCACTTAGAACGCGACTTCGCCTTCTCGCTCTGGCTGCGCCCGTCTCGCTCGCTCCCGCGCATTCTGAGACGCCGGAAAGAGACGGCGACGAATACGGATTCTTTCTTTCAATTTGCATGCGGGGGTATCAAACTTTATGTCCTCGTTTCGTAAATTATTTATACGTTTGGAAATACTTTTAACGGGTACTGAAAAAGATTGGGAATGAATGAGCTGACTTAAGGGACCGGTGGGCTGGATTAGCGCACCGCTCTAATTGAATTTGTGCCAACTTTGAAACTTAATTTCAGTCATGCTTCCAATTTCGCTCGTTTTGCTTATCTACGTATGAATATTATGAATAGGTATACCAGCTGACAACCGCGAGTGGATTAAATGAGCTTTGATTTTTGTTAATTTTTATTTCTTGTGTGAACACTGCATATAATTTATTTAACTCTAAACAAGAAATCATATT
>CAJQZM010011638.1:0-10766 GCA_907164665.1 Colias nastes | reverse complement strand
ACATTGTCACGATTTAAAGCTCGGAAATCAGACACAACGAAGGTACCTACCACAAACACAGAGACCCGATTTGGTTATAAATAGTATAGAAAATAGATATAAGTGGGTGTACCTCAAGTTTCTGGACCTTGATGCGATTTTAGCGATTGGGAAAACTGATTCAATAAGAAATTATTAGTTAAGTAGGTATGTAGGTATTTAGGTACGTGATATTTTATGACTAGGAGTAGGTACATAATATTAGGATAGGTATCCATTTGCACAGCTATTTTATTATTCATGTTCAATTGTAATATTAAACGCTCTTAAGTTGTAGCAATATCATTTTTAAATAGGTAAAAAAAACATTGTTTACATTCATTGCAAACATTGACGCAGGGAGCTACGACAGGAGGAATCTGACATATTCCGTCAAAGCAGCCAATAGATATATATTATAGAATAACGTTTCGTTACACGGATTTTTTTAGCTGAGTAGAAACAAATTGTTTTATTTGATAAATGACGGGATTTAAAATCGCTATCAATCATATTCTTCCATATAAATAAGAATAAAAACAGTTTCTATAGTGGTTTATTGAAGGCAATTTTTTTCGCTTTTTGGTTTTATTTTCATTCTATCGATAAAAACGTTTCGTTCCAGTTTTTTTTTAATGTTGGCCATTGTTCTTGGTTTGTAGACAGCACACTACAGCAGGGATGATATCAAAATAAGGCTTTTTAATTCGATTTCATGATTCCGGTTTCGTTTGTAAAACAACGAAGTTACAAAATTCATAATATAATTTTATATTCTTACACGTTTTTTTTTAAGACTATACGTTACCGAGTCTTGGTGGGCCCACAAAAAATAGTCTCCTTTAGGTTATATATTAATGAAAATCTTAATAGCTAGTAGAGTAGGTTAGGTACCTACCCATTTTAATATTATGTAGGTACCTATTTCGCGAATTTAGATGATCATTTATAATTTTATTTATAGATCGACGTACGACAATACACATAATTACTGTAAGCGGTTACAAAAAGGAACATTTATCCACAGTCAAGAAAATATAGCTAAATGAAAATAACAAAGACAACGTAATGTTTTGATAGGTTTCTGGTTCGATTCCAATTTCTCGTCTTTATATAAAATCAAAGGCAATATTGTAGGATTCGCACGTGAACTAAGACAAACAGTGATGTCCGCTGAAATAACAGATGGATCTTTTATATCGAATAACATTGTTTCTTGGAGTATTCCATTAGCGTGTTTCGATTGTGTACAAGTATGTATCGTGACTTTTCCAATATGATTGTGTACCTGTATATCTTTGTATTATGCGTTGGAATAAAGATGTCTGAAAATTATTAATCGTGTGGTAATGTAAGATTGCTTTCATGTGGAATATTTTCGACTTATTTGGCATGCTCTATTGTAACAATTTTGTAGGTCTTATTGTAGTTTAAGTAGTTTTATGTTTTTAAATCTAAGCCGTTTTCGTCGAGTATATAATATTTATAGTATCACGTTCCATAATAACTGCTTAATTAGGAATATATCACTATTCTATATCACCATTAAACATACGCATGAGATATTTTAAGAAGCTTTATCTTTGTCTGCTAAATTAGTATAATCAGTATGAGTACATACTTCACAACTTTCAATAAACGCACGTTCATATTAAATCCCCTATTAAACATTGCATTTTAGATATATTTTTAAACATTTTGATATGAAACTCGCCTTTGAAACAGTCGGAATTCAGCAGAAACGTTATTCATAGTGTATCAAAGTTATGTACGAAAAATATCTTTTTTATGAACGGTCAAAAGGTCGACTTAATTGAAAATGTGCTTTGCAGTTTCATACTTTATGAATTAAAGATGGAATATATTAAAACACAATAATTAAAATAACTTTGAATGAGATTAGTTAATTAAATTGCTTTTTTTTCACCAATAAACTATTTCTATTAAATAATATTTTAGAAAGCCTCTACTAGATTTTTAACATCAAATGTTTTTGAAGTGACTAGTAAACAGATTATCACTAACAAATCTATTAAAATACAGTTTTATTTGTAGTTTTTAAGTGGTACAGAGTGCTAATAAAATGTGTCGTGTTATTTAAATAATAAACGACGCAAATCCGCTCTTGGATAGTAAATATCCACACAAATATACAGCGACATAAATAGGTTTATTGCATTGTTTCAAATAAATGACCCAACCAGTGTATATTTTGCCAAACTTCTTAAAAATCTTAATACTAGAGTTGGAATACATTTAAACGTTATCAAAGCTTAGTGTAATCTGTGAGTAAGTTCTAGAAATACCATTTCGAAATGAGTTTTTGTTATCAAAACGTTATACAGCACTTAAGTTTATTCTATGGAACGTTTAATGAAATCGCTCATTACTTTAAGTGCGTGTCCATTCTTATTTCTGGATAAGAGAAGACGTTTTCGTAACTTATTCATGGACAGGGCTGGTACTATTAAATTTCTTTAACTGAAAAGGGTATTCTTGTTGGCGTTTTATTTACGTTTGCTGTCCGGTATATTTTTGAGACTGTGTACAGTGTAGTAATTACTAGGAAGGACTTTCAGTACTAAGACGGTTTAATTAAAACGTTAGCTTTACAATAAATAAAAAAATGTGTGCGTGTACTAGAGTACACACGTAAGAAGTGAAACTTCTTTATGACCTTATTTTTCAAAAAAATAATTTACTATATTCAATATTATAATATACTTTAAAATTATATTTTCTTTTTTCCTAAAGCCTTATTTTTTGCTCACCCACCCCCTTTTAAGGTCTCTGGCCTGGAAGAGATCGCTACCAAGCGATAAGGCCACCGTTTGTACACATTACTTTTCCTATTATCTGTACTTTATGTGTCTCTGTTTCTTTTGTGTGTGCAATAAATAATTAAATTAAATTAAGGGCCGATTTTTCAATGCTTGGATAAAACTTATTCGTCGAATAATGTTAAAAACTACCATTTTAAAAACGTATTCTAATTGCCCGTATTTGACAGTTTACGTGACATTTCAATATTATCGTGTAAGTTTTATCCAAGCATTGAAAAATCGGCCCTTAATATTACAGAAATACGTTTAGTCTAACACGCTCGTCGCTTCGCTCCTCGCTACCTATTTAAATATTTAAACCGGCCGCTGCTGCAACTCGCTCGCTTCGCTCGCTCGGCTCGTGCGGTAGTTCAAAAGTTAACCTAAGATGCTCGTCGCTTCGCTCCTCGCTACCTATTTGAATATTTACGTCGGCCACTGCCGTGACTCGCTCGCTTCGCTCGCTCCGCTCGTGCGGTAGTTCAAAAGTTAACCTAAAACGCTCGTCGCTATAGGGATAAGAAAAAGATAAAGCGCGTAACGGAAAAATGTCACGCGTAACGAAAAAATGTTAAACTAAATTTTTTTCCAACCCCGATAAAAAAGTTTCACTTCAATAATTTATCAATTTACAAAAAAATAATATATGTATACTAGCTGTTGCCCGCAGCTTCGCTTGCGTGGAAAAGATAAATGTACCCCTTTAGGGGATGAATTTTCTAAAATCATTTCTTAGGGGACGCCTACGTTATGACATCTAATCATGCCAAATTTCAGCCCGATATCTACACAAAAATCCAGACTTACACACAAGAGTAGGAGATAGACACTGTTATGGCACAAGGAACAGAAATAAAATTGAAATGCCATTTTACCGGTTAGCTAAAGTTAAAAATTCATTTATGGGCCAAGGTATACTTTTTTACAACAAAATTCCTCATAGTATTAAAGAGTTTAGTAATGCTAAATTTAAGAATTATGTAAAAAACGTATTAGTTCAGAGAGCCTATTACAGCATTAAGGAATATATGGAAGATAAAAACCCATGGAGGGTTGTCGCGTAAAAACCACAGGACAGTTCTTTGGCATATTATAATAATATATACGTACAGTAACTTACATATTTTGTAAAATTAAATTGTAATACTGAAATGATTTAAAAGAGCAACTATGGAGTTTCTTGCCGATTCTTCTCCATAGATACTGCTTTCCGAATCGGTGGTAAATGTTAAAAATATGTATTGACGTTTCAAAAGTGCTTCTCGAAGAAGTCTAATTGAATAAATAAATGTTTGAGTTTGAGTTTGAGTTTGATACGTCCAATGGTTTGGGCTGTGCGTTGATAGATCACTATATCAGTCACCTTTGAGTTTTATAAATAATATAGATAGATACATATATGTATATAGTAGAACCTCTATAAGTCGAATACCAAGGGAGACGCCAAAAAAATTCGAGTTATAGAGTTTTCAACTTATGGAGGATTTTGAACACCTGACACCAATTAAGCAAACACGTGTTTACGTGAGTCATAGATTTATTATCGTATACTCCTAAAATGTTTTCTAAGAAACAATAGTGTACTTACATTGTCGGCACGTTCTTAAAGTCGGTAACTTATTTTTGTTCGAACAATAGAGGTAATAAATTCCTAATGATCAAGTTGTAAAAAAAAAGAAAGATGGCGCGTAACGCAAAAACGTTACACTAAATTTTTGTCTAACCCCGATAAAGAAGTTTCACTTCAATAAATTGTTCAAATATTGCTCAAACTAAAAAACTCAAACTCTAACATTTATTTTACGAATTAATTACTTTTGAATTAAAAACGCTTCAGTATTCCTAAATCTAAAACAATTAATTCATTAATAATAATAAATAATGCATTTCTGATTCCTTATTGGTACTATCAATGGACTATGTTTCTGTATGTACACTGTACAGTACAATTAGGTGATTATGCCTAATACAACTTATGAGACAATTTAAATATTATCCCAAAAAACCGCACAATAACGATATATGTATAACATATAGATAACACATAAGCGTGAAATGTCAATTTGATAGTACAGAGTATAAAATGTAATTAGCGATATAGCAACCCTGACGTAACGAGAGTGTGACAAATAACTGACTCATTAGTTCCTGTTGCAGTAGTTTTTAGATTAACACATTGTTTATGGTAATTCAAAGAACCATAGTATAGATAGTACTTAGTATCAGTGTAGCAACATAGTGTTACATTTAGTCACAATTTTTTCATATTATTGTATTGAAATTTAGAGAACGCTTTACAAACCCATATTTAAAATTTCAAATTAATGTAAATATTTTTCTACTTATTTAACTTACCTATACAATTGAACATAATATTATGCAGGATAAATAAGGGAATTTCACTGTTATTACGTACGAAATAAAAAAGTAACTTAAGCTTTTTGCTCCCGGAATTCTAAAAGAAAACCGAGGTCGATAACCCAGCAGTTATTAAGATTGAAAAATTTGTATTCGCTTCATACTTTCAAAGGATATGAAGATAAATATAAAATCGCGGCATATTAAATATTCCAGTTATTACTCATATCCCGCCAGTGTTGACGATGGTCAGACAGTGCGTGATATATCGGTGGGATTAAAAGCCAAATTAGGCCGGTTATAAACGTGCGTAAGGAATTATTAATTGCAAAACACTTAGTAATTTTTTTATAACAGTCAATGCAATTTTTAAAATTTTGATTTACAAAAAGAAATGGAACATTAGGTTCAACTCAAACCTGCAATCTCATCTCAACACGGCGACGCCTTACAGCGCTAGGCCACCCATGATTTCTATTCTACAACAATATTTGAATGACGTATATTTAATACTAGACTATTTATATTAAATTAAAAAAAGATCGTGTGTGCCGAGCACACGTGTCAGAAGTGAAACTTCTTTGACAATATTCAAAGATACCAAAATCGTCGCCTCACTCCATAACTTGACGGTATTGCCCTGACGCGACCTTGAAATTTTACTGCCAACGCGCCTAAACAAGTTTCACTTTAAAAAAAAACTTTCTTCTTCTAATGGTCTGCATTTAAATATCTATCAACTTAATCGCACCACGTCAATCGCCTGTGAACAGCAGTCCTTAATCACATAACTCGTATGTTTATTCAGATGCAGGCCATCGCTAAGAGTACCTCGATTACTGGAAATTAAGAGGACTATACGTCGGGGATGCTACAACAACAATGAGCCGCCAAAAATACAAGCCACATAAGTGACAGGAGTAAAAATAACATGTCGCCCGCGTGGGAGAATATACTAGACGTGATTGTGACCGTACTTAGCAATTAAATAAATTGATTTGGCCTTTGTTTGAAATGTTTTGTTTGTTGCCTTCACAGGCTTTTTGGGATTGGTGTTGTTTGTGTTTTATTGTCTTGTTGTGATTGGTTGTGGTTTAATTGATTATTTTTAACCTATTTTTAGATATTCGATTACGGGAATTGAGCAAAGAGAAAGATATTTTATACTAATGCTTGTGTTTCAGGAAAATATGTATAACTGTGCTCACTATTGCGATCAAAACGTGTATTCTCTATGCTCGTTACCTTTATTGTATTGTTAATAACTATCATTTTAAAATCTGCAATTAAATTCCGACAAGTACACAGATCTTGATCTGGTTTTAATTATCGTTCAATTTGAAGTGATCATAATGTAATAGCAAAAATATTCTCATTTTATTTTAGTAGTAGCTTAGTAGGATTATATTACTGAAAATTATACTTACAATTGAGTTTATAAAAAGAGTGCAGAAAGGGTGGTATTCTTGCAATCACGAGCTCGTTGCTCCGTTTATAATAAAAACGCTCCATCACTAATAAACTTATTCAGCTGTGAAAAATCACTGTCGCAGCTTTATTAGTTCAATAAATTCTGAGACGCTGAAAATTCTTTTACAAGCGACGAAAGTATGATAATAATTTGCTGACCATAGCGGAGAAGGGCGAACATTTGGACCCCAGCGACATCTTCTCATTAAAGAGCAAATTGCTAATGACTTTATCTCCATATTTTAGCATAAAAACGTCAGCGCTTTGAATGAATTCGTCTTACAAAAATAAAAGTAATAACAACACATCTGCATATCTTTTGACGCCTTCGTGTTATAACTTGACGCATGGATGGACGTTAAATGTACTTTTTTTGCTCCCCGTATAAATGACTTTATTGCCTCGGAACTTTGTTAAGGGAATCCCGTTTTATGGTGTCCTAGTTCATGAACTTTTTTATTTTTTCCCATTTGAATTGCAAATTTTGTTTCTACTTCAGTTTTTGGGTTTACTTTTATGTTATTTTTAGGCGGTATTATTATATTTATGATAACTAAAAAGCTTTAATAGAATTCAATAGAGGGTCAAATAATGTTATAGTACCTAAGTACCAACATAATAAAAATTGAAGAATAATGTTTAAATTTTATAGACGATTTAAGTATGTATACATTTAGTTAAATTATGTAGGTAGAGTCTATAATAGTCATCCGCTATGCTCCTTCAATCAGCAATCACTTTGCCGATGCTATTAGTAAATTAATATTTTGTACTGACAAAACCTAACTTTCATACAAAATTATTTCCACACTCACTTTACATTTATTAGCTCCGAGAACAAAAATACAGGTAATATTCGTTACGTGGAAATGTAAAACAATTCTTTACACAGGAAATTGTACAATTTATTCGTGTGTACGTAAAAACTGCAGGTACAACGAAAAGTAGTATTTTAAATGAAAATGAGGGAAACAACAGTGGAAACGTAACAAGCATATAATATTTCGTAGATTTTTATGAAACACGCGAGTATCTCGTTCGTTAATTTGTTTATATTTTGCATATTATTCCCTCCATACAACTATTTATGTTCGCTGCTCGTCGTAAAATGTAATAAAGTTTGCCTCTCAATGATTATATGGCCTTTAAAATGAACGTTGGACTCGCTCCGCCAACAGAACCTTTTATTTTTGTTTAGTTTACTTTCTTCGCCGTCTTCCCGGTTATGGATATTATCGTTATTCTTTGAAACTTCTACGCAAATTTACTGAGACCAGGTACATTTCAGCTTTTAAATATTTAACAGTTGAACACGTTATGTAATATAGCGAAGAGAATAAGTGCACTTACATAATTATAGGATACCTGCGTTAATATGGGATATAACATACGTTAGGTAATGTCAAAATATATATTTTGTTTTTATTTTTATGATGATAATTGAATGAAAAGTGAGTATTTAAATTTTACAACTAACATATTTAACGTGTTTATAGAGACTGTTTCTTTTCACTTTAAGTAAAATATAATATTATATTTGTAGAGAATTTGAGAATGTTGTAAATAAAATGCCTGAATCCAATGTTCATCACCAAAATCCAAGCTTTATTTTTATCCGTATTTATTATATTACCTATAATCGGTCTATTCATCAATAAATAGCATGAAAATTATAGTAGCCATAGACAATATACATTTTCTTTCAAATTATATAACATGAAGCATAACAAGCCATAAATATTCACTTGCCTTCCTTTGTTACCTCTTAGGCCTCGTAAAATTAATGCCACCATATTAATATTTATTAATATAAACGTCTCAACGTACATTGTAGAAAAGCCTTGCATGATAAAATGGTAAGTTAACTTTATGGTGTAATAAACAGACATTACCGTGTTTGTTTTTTGTCTCATTTTAGCAGGTGCTATTAGAAAGAGATAAATGATAATCACAGATCCTTGTTAAGGCCTGAATCGGGTAGAATTCCCTTTTAATACCGAAAATTAACTCTAGTTATAACCGTTTTTCTTCTTAGATTCTTAATGTACATATCTAAAAAAAATGTATATTAAAGTTTCGAATATGATAAAGGGCATGGTTGTTTTAATTTGTTTATTTTACAATCAGGTTTTTTGGAAAAAAATCATGAACTGAGGTCGATTTTTGGACTTTAAACCAAAACGCTAAGTCAATATAACGTCAATTATTGTAGTGTTTTTACAGTGTGTTTATGAAATTGAAACACAGGGCATGGTTGTTTTAAATTTTGATTCAATATCCAAATATCTTTTTAAATAATTTTTATACGTACTTTTACTACGGTAGATTCGCGCCGGTCCCCCGATCCCGCCTTGTAAATCGTCGCCAAGGTCGCTAGCCCCTATTAACGCCTTAAGTACGACAAATAGAATTTAGCTTGAATGGAATGACTGACAGTAATTTGTAGGATAATTTGTTTATTTGCGTTATTTTAATGCGATTTTAATACAAAAATACAAGTTTTTTTAGTGCACATTTTTTCAAAATCTAATATTAGTGAACTAATAGACAGAGAACAAAAAAATTGTATAATTCTGTCGTAATGTATTTTCTGTAAAATACGATTGAAAATTTAAGCCATACGCAAGGTATTCATTAGACCGTAATTTAAAACGACTACAAGATTAAAGCGAATCAGACAAACATGAAAGGTTAAGACTTTTGAATTAGATTTTCACGAATCAAGAACAAATTTGTAATATGATAGAGCGTCGTTTTCTTAGAAGTTTTCAAATTGCTCGCCGATAACAGACGTGTTAATCGAGATTGGATTTTATCCAATTGTAATAAGAACGTTTATTGGATTCACTAATCTATAGTCGTTTGTCCATCCGGGCGGAATATTGCTTTTTCGATATGATTAAAAGGGTGAGGACTGTTTTATGTAGCAATTAAGGAATTCCCGTTTCTATGAGATAGATTATGATTATAATGTATAGATCACTTAATCATTTAAGATAAACAACTAGTTAGTTGAGCATCCGCTTGTTTCTTGTTTTATTTTTCGGCTAAGCTTCTGAGTTTGTGACAAAATATACTCTATATTTGTGTGTCACTAGCACGTTAGGACATATTATTATTGTGGTTTATTAGCAATAAGTAAAATAAATAAATATTTCAGGACAATTTTCATACACGGCACAATCTGATCCCATACTAAGCTTTCGCTTGTGTTATGGAAACCAGATGGCTGATAAACATACATATATAATTTTTAAATAAATACTTATATAGATAATTAACACCCTGACACAGAGCAAACATCTATGTTCATCACACAAATATTTGCCCCGGGTGGGAATCGAACCCACGAACTCTGGCTTGGAAGGCAGGGCCACTACCAACCAAGCCAACCGGTCAGTCAAGTTAAATATTTTCTCGCTTATAACATAAAATGTGAATAAGTAAACAAAACAGTACAATTTTTCACAAGACCATCGCTCGTTATTAAACAAATAAATATTAAAATTCGCAGCAGTTTCCAATATTTTCGCAAGTGTTAGAAATAGCTTAAATGCCTCTATTGTTTTTAATATAAAACTTGTACAAAATTAAGTTCATAAACTTTCTTCAAATGAAACCAAAATAAATGTTGCTAGATAGAGAAAAACCTTCTCAACAACATCATAATTCACCATTGCTAGTGGAACTTCTGCAACTCCAATTTCCTTTATTTATTACTATTTCGTTAAAAGTGATGGCATTATTTTATAGTAAGATTGTACTTTCTATTCACCTACTTCAGCAAAAGAGGAAAAATAACTTAACAAAATACACCTCAGGTATAATATTGTTTTACATTGGATAAGTTTAATTTCAAGCTTAGTTTTTATGATGATGAAAAATTCTTGCAAAATATAAATTTCAAGTTCCGATTTGCATGTAAATCCAAATTACACAATGCCCCAATAACATGACAAACAAACAGAACAAAGTAAAACATTTCCGTACTCAAAAGCAGCCGTGCACTCGCAACGCATTACACTTGGCTTTAACTACTTTTTAGATATCCTATTTGCATTCATCGTCCACACAAATGGGATAGAACTTAAAGAAAAC
>CAJQZM010011637.1:0-19338 GCA_907164665.1 Colias nastes | reverse complement strand
GCGGTTGTTAACTTAGCAACTTACTAACTTTCGTCCATCATGTAAGTTCAAAAGGCATTGTCTATTAGTAACTTGGAACGAATATCATGTTGTCTATAGTTATTATCTTTTGAAGAACGTTCGTTGTAAATACTATGTATTTATTCGTTACTTTTATGGAGTTTTTTATCACATAAAATTACATTATAAGGTTAGTGTAGTGTATACTGTATAATATTACGGTCTGCAATATTATGAACCTAAATATGAAATTATATTTACATTTATCATGTTAAACACTAGATAAATAAATAAATATGCATAAACTTTTCCTTTTCCCTAGCAATCGCACACAAAAAACCGTAATGAGATAAACATCATAGGAAAATTAGATAATGTTCTAATGTGTAGGTAAATTTAATTTCTACTAACTTAGCTTGTATTATTCTTCTCGTCACAAACATCTCCCTTAACACCACCAAACTTAAACTTACCTGTAACAAAAAAACAACACATGAATAAAAACAACTCAATTTTCCACTGAAAAACAAACAAAACAAAATACAACACATGTGCAATATAAAGCACGCGTTACCCGGCCAATTAGCGTCCTATCCTATCGAAAATAAAATTGTATCCAAATTGACCGTAATTAACCGGTTTAAACCGGTTTCAACCGCATCATTACACGCGCTAACGTAATAATTTTTAATGTAACGGCCATATTGGATTACGTGTACACAATATTAATATAAATAACGCTATTGAACACCTGAATTCGTTTTATTGTTAATTCCGAATAGTTAAACTGTGTATTGATATTATTATGCGGCGTAAATCGTGTACGTGGTTTAATTGAAAAGGATCATGAAACGTATGAATTATGTTTTCATTTTGATTTGCTTTTTAAATCGTCCATAATGTTCAGAATAATAATATCATGAAGCTGAAGGTTGTTAGAAACTAGCGCGTTTAGGCGCTATTGCTTTAGGAACTATTGCTTCGCAATGAAAAAACATATTTTAAAGGTTATAGGCTACAAATAAAAGCGGAGCATAAATTGCAAACGATGCAAAAATCGGGAATAATATTTTTTTTAGTACATACGAAGTTGCATAAACAGCATCACATATAATAATAAGAACTACATAAACAACTACGTACTCATGTTATTTTTTTATCGAATGTTACATTTCGTCACTATACCGCGATCATCTCAAAATAGCGCTTCATGGAAACGTATAGAATATTAAATTAACGTCAAAAATATCCGAGAAATATTATTAAGTGTGAATAGAAAAGTAATAGGTGTGAAATTAAGCCGCTTTGATGTAGATATCTACCAACCCGACTCTTATGGACGGACGTCAAAGTGCGTTTTAAAAATAGCACACATAATCGAGGTATAGGCGAATATATTTATGAAAATTTAAAGATACGATATATTTTTCTATCAACATTATTACTTCAATAATGTATTAATATACGGCGATAATTCATACTAATAATATTATAAATGTGAACGCTTATTTGTCTGGCTACGTTTTAAATTTTTATTGTAATCATAAAGAAATTTTGAAGAGTATCTAACTGTCGAGTTTCTTGCCGATTCTTCTCGTTAAAAATAATAACGATAGATACTTTTCATGAATAGGAAGTTCTAATAAAGATAATTGACGAATCGAAATCATACAGTAGGTATGCAATTTCAAAATTAACAAAGCAGCCAAGCTGTGTTCCCCGATGAGTACAATATGGAGGTCTTCAAGAGGAGAATGAACAGGTACATTCTAGGGAAGCGCGCTCCATCTTAAGGCCACATCTCAGCTTACCATCAGGCGAGATTGTGGGCAAGCGCTCCCCTATTGTATAATAAAAATAAAGCTAAATTTACTCTACCTACCTACCTACCTATATTTTCTTACATAGGTAACTATTTATTAGAATTTTCTTCATAATATTAAGCTATTGCATAGCTTCTATCGCGGGCCTTGAGCGCGGGGACCGAATCGAGAAATTCCATAACGAAAAAACCTCACGCTCCCCACTCCGACGGGCTCGGAGGTGTGGCTTGAAGGCATGCTATGCAATAGCTTTACCGCGGCAGTCCCCGAGTGCCACACGTCTTTTTTTATTTATAATTCTATATTCTTTATAATTATATTTATCTACCCACATCATACATGTTCTGTTGCAAGTATGCACGACACAAGCTCCCTACAACCTTAGCTACATCTTACGACTAAAGTTTCCACATTAACTCGACTCCGACGACAGATTACAAATTAACCGCGCAATTTCACAGATAACATTTGATTCATTTTATTTTGTTGCTGCTGCTATAGATATGTTCTGTTTATTTACATTTTACGTTATAGACATGTGTAAATTGTCTTCTGTAAAAAGTTTTTTTCGCAGAAATTTAGACTACTTCATAAAAAATAATGGGACTTTAATTCAATAGACGTACAAATATGTAGTGTCGATTCTAGAATACACACATCAAAGTCTAGGGATATTTGGTTTTGCATCCAATATCTAAAAATCTATGAATAATTTTGTGATACACATATGTTTAAAATGTTATTTGAAATTAAGATTCTCTATTTTTTTATTTATCTATCAAATTACGTTCAATTGACTGCCGCGTTACAACGTAGATATAAAGTTTTTCATTAAACCCTGAATTTAAATTAATTAATTAATTGTGTAAATCTCTCACATAAATTCACTGAAATCTGTAACGGATAATTGAATTACTACGAAATCTACGCGAATACATTTATACACATAGAGCCGCCTTCTCTAGATATAAATTTTAAAGGGTAGATACCCTCTATGTATCGCATAATAATACATTAATATACCTATCGTTGAATATTTTTATATGCAAATAGAAATTTTTCGAAAGTACCTACCTAAGTAATGTAAAAGTGTTTGATTGCCTCTAGTGAAACTCGGGTATGAAGTGTTTTTATAAATTGTAGTCAAATCAGTGAACAATCTTAATACCTATAATAAGCTGAATTTTTATCACTACCCTCGTTTTAAGGCTTAACCACTGTCTCAAAACATTAATAATATTTCAATTCACTGAGAATTATTAATCACATTCAATAAAACCCATAAATGTATGGGTATGCCCAACACTGTCAAAAATATCAAACTACCCTTCCTTTTTTTATACATATTTCCTTCAAAATCACAAATGTACAAAATAACTCCCTCAAACAGTAGCAGGTAAGTAAATTATTCTTGCAAGAGAAACAGGCAGTACCCGGATAAGGCTACAACTTAGTTTCGAGTAGGTGTTATAGGTATATAGCGAGGGCCACAATAACATTATAAAATAAATACACCTGTGATGCTTTTGTACTGTGGTTACTGTGGTAGCGATGGCGATTTTCTATTAGCGGAAAGTAGTTTTTGCTTTTGGTTACTTAGAGACTATATGTCAAATATAAAGACCTGTATTTATGGTAAACATTTGCTGAGCAAAAGTTGATCGTAATTATTATGCTGCTGAAAACATCCTTTATAATATGACTTGATAATGCATGCGCATTTAGCTATGCGCATGCATTATCAAGTCATATTGTTATTTGCCATAAATACGAGACTCAATAAATGCGTTGTTGATTCTTACTTCAATAATAATAATGTAGTAATGAAAAATCTTCATATTGTTATAAATTCAAATCGTACATTATTGCTGCATGCATAAAACAATATTGACAGAAGTTGCTAAGAACAAACTCTACTGCAATAATAACAGCGCTATTTGATTTTATCGTAAATGATAATAATATAAAGAATAAATAATACGTCTACATTTTAGCTTTTGAGGAATGTATCAACAGTATCATTTTAATTCTTAAGATTATTTTAAATCGCTCCGCTCATGCACAAAATACCACCGCTACATCTTAAACGTAACTCAAGAGGGTTTTAATTTAAAGTGGAAGCATTTCGTTTAAATTATTATTAACGAAGGTGCGCGTATACGTATTAAATTATTCATTCATTCGCAAAACTGTATCTTAGACCCTTCATAATAATTAGCTTTGTAACGTTCCTGTTTGTGTTAAAGATGAGGTAATTTTTTTAATATTATAATGGTAGCAAGGAATTTATTCGTAATCATTGCAGTTAAGAAAAAATGAAAAATTAATGAGTAGGTACTTAGTTTGCTCTTGAAAGAAATACCGATTTTTGTAGCATTTTTTTAATGTTGCTTCGCATGTATTGGTTGTAGAGTGGTGCTATCGTCTATCCAACATAAAATATCATCATCATCGATTAAAATATTTGAGCAATAGTTGCTGAGATTAGCGCGTTCAAACAAACATAACTGCTATGCGAACCGGTGGTAGGGACGTGGTAAAATGTATGTTATGATAATTCAAGAGCTTCTAGATGAAGTCTAATTCTTAGTCTTATTCAATAGATAAATATTTGAGCTTGAAAACCATCTCCTCAGCTAGGTATAATAGCATCATATTAGTTGCTCTATGTAGATATACTCAGTAAATTACTAATAAAGATTTACATAAATTTATTCAATACTGAAACACAAATCTCTCGTGTACCAACCAACTAAATATCGTTCGTGACAAACATACAGAACGCGCAACTATTACAACTGGTAGTTACAACTGAATAGTTCAATGGACAAACTTGGCTAATAGGCGATTCGATTATCTTCTCAGTTAATAGAATTATATAGTAATCTCTCGTCTCTTTCAATAATTCGATTATCCACTGCATTTCGCTTCGACATCTTTATATATACTAGCTTTGCCCCGCGGTTCGACTCGCAGAATCAAGTATTTTTATAGCTCATGTGTTATTCTGATGTAGGTATAACTTATGTTACGTACTGTATAGTTTAATTCAAATCCGTCCAATAGTTTTTCCGTGAAGGAGTAACAAACATACATCCATCCTCACAAACTTTCGCTTTCATGGTATTAGTAGATAAGGATAGCAATATCTGCCAGGCAACTAATTGCGATATAATAAAAAAAATCCGTGTGGCACTCGAAGACTGCCGCGGTAAAGCTATTGCATAGCATCGCATCGCTGTGCCGGTTGGAGTGGGGGGTGTTAATTTTTTTTTGTTACGGAATTTAAACATTCGTTCGCCGCGCTAAAAGTCTGAGATAAAAGCTATGCAATACCTTAAAAATACCCTGAATTTAATAACCAAAATTCCCTGCAAATAAGTCTCATAACTTATTCATTGTTTGAATTAACACCCAGAAAACCGTTAAAAAAGTATAATTGCCTGATAAATAAAACATTTTCAATCTGTATTTATACCTACCCCCATTCCTTCTATTTTATTCAAGTCATTGATTAATTAAAATAACTAATAAAAACGTTTATAATAAATGGTTGAACGTTATTCTTGGAAAATTAGTTTTCTGACTAAGGGCCGATTTTTCAATGCTTGGTTAAAACTTATCCGTCCAATAAAGTATTACACGATAATATTAAAATGTCACGTAAACTGTCAATAACGAGCAATTGTAATACGTTTTTAAAATGGTAGTTTTATACACTATTCGACGAATAAGTTTTAACCGAGGATTGAAAAATCAGCCCTAAATGATAGTTATTTTCAACTTTGAATATTGATGAAATGTTATGTGTAGGTAATGGGCAACATTAGTTATCCAGAAGACCCTTCTTATTGATAGAAAATAACATAAAAGTACTCTTTACCTACCTAGTAATTATATATCTATAGTTTTGTCCTTTTTAATTTAAATACCCAAGATACCAAAAGGCATACTATATGTAATAAATTATTATTTTTGTTAATGATATTAAAATAAGTACCATAATTTCACATTAAAGTGAAAGTGCTGTGCTGTTGAAATTTTTTTCTGTTTTTATATTTGTTGTTGGCCTTAGGCAAAATAAATTATTCTTTCTTTTCTTTCTAAAACTCGATAAAGAAATAAATGGATCCTTACTTTTTAGAAATATTTGTCTTAAAAATACATCGGGTCAATTCCTACAGCACAAAATTGAAAATTTATTCTTCACTAGGTATATAAACAACTTCCCAATATCGTCCATTGGGACTTTAGGGTCGGTTGATTAAAATAATCAAGGACCCTACAAAATTGTACTGATCGTAATTAATATTTGGGAATAGGAAATAAAATAAATCAGATAGGTAAAGAACAAAAATCGAATTTTGTTAAAAATTTGAAATTATACATGTTAAACTCAAACATTTATTTATTCAATAAGACTTCTTCTAGAAGCACTTTCGAATCGTCATTACATATTTTTAACATTTACCACCGATTCGGAAAGCAGTATCTATGGAGAAGAACCGGCAAGAAACTTCATAGTTACTGTTATTTTTACAATATTATGTGAATAATTAATTCTACCCATTGCTTGAGTGTGCAAATATTAAAAATCGAAATGTCAGCTAGGTTATCATAATTTAATAACGGCTAAATGGATTTTAATGTTTTTAGCTTTTTTATTTACCTCCGATAGATACAGATATTGTAGAGTGTAGAGGATAACTTAGGTACAATAAATCCTTCCCGATCAAAGCTACAACGAGCTATTAATAAATATCACATTTACATAATATCAAAACCAAATCCACACACACACACAAAGGATTATCGAAAACAAAACGCACACAAAACACTCGCAAATCAATTTCCCAACAAAGCAATATTAAATATTGATTCCAACTAAATTGTTTGATATAGGAATATACTCGAAATGCGATAAGGCACGTTCCCAAACGAAAACGTTATTTAAAAACAAATCTGCGTGATCGACAAACATCTTTCATCATTTATTTTCACATAGCAAATTTTGTCAACAAACTCTTTAAATATGTGGTAAGTACTTTTTATTGGGGGTGTACACACATCCATCCGTATGAAAGCATTTTCGAAAAGTTAATTGGTCGTCCTTAGAATTCACATAGTTAAATGTTATGATTTAGCCATGATTCTTCGATCTATGTATTTTCATAAAAAATAGGTTGCTTTATGTATGCTTATTTTAACAATGTGATTAAGGTAACTTTAAAATACACAAAGCTTAATGAGGTGTTTTTTATTATCTAATATTGTAAAATATGTTATAAATGGCAAAAGATCAAATAATTAACAAATCTGTTAAAAAGTAATTCATTTCTAAATGTACAGTCAATTACATTTTATAGGAATGCAATAAAAATATAAAACCAGGTTTACATAGAAACAATTCAAAAGTATTGGATGTATCAGGGATATTCTGTTTGTAAGTAATATTCGCGTAAGGCACGTCCTTTTATTTTCTCAATTTCTTTTAGCTTTGACGCATATTCATTTCTAGTTACCGACGGAAAATATAGCCGAGTTTAAAACACGTTTATATTTTCCGAGCCGAGATACAAGTTAATAAAATTGATCTTTTATAAGCACATCCATTCCTGCAGCAGTTTCAACAAAACTAGTCTATCAACTTTTAAAGAATAGAAAAAATCGAACCCGTGTCCTTTTGCCATACAGTAGCAACGCCCAGCCTCAATAATTAAAGTCTATACATATTAATCAAGTCAATTGACCAATTTATTATTTCCAAAAACGAAAATAAATATTTTTTTCATCGATTTTTCACAAAACTTTTCAAAAGTCTTACTATCTCCATCACAACAGCATTTTTAACTTATTCTAATAAGTTAAAAATGCTGTTGTGAGAGATAATATAAATAATTTCCGTCCGTATAAATTTATATAGTCCCATAGTTCAAGTGTGCATTACAATCACGCGGACGCAAACACGCGCGCGTGACGGGAATCACGCTCGCCGCCCGCCATATTGGATTTTATAACGTTTCTTTAAAATTTCGCACACACGGTGGCCGATATTGAAAATTTGTGTAAAAACTTTTATGAGCGGGTTCGCTGAAGTGTTCTGAAGCGTTTTTATGTGAATAAAAATACATGATTGGAAAATAATATAAACTATCAGAGAGCTATTTATTTATGATGCTTTATTGTAACTACATACATGAAATGAAATAAAAAATAAAAGAAGCAATATGACACCAAAAATGTGATCAGTGCAATGATCTCCGCCAGGCAAAGTGAAGCTTAAAAGTCGGTAGATTGTATATTCTCCATAATTTCCAAATTAAAAATATTATCCTAGAAAATTGTGCATCTTTCTAAAAAAATACTTTCGTAATAAAATACAAAAAATGTATACATACAGTCTTAACCCGGCGTCATTGTGGTAGAAAACAGATACGCGAACGTTGAGGTGGGTCAATATTACCCATATATTTTATAGTTGTTATTTTTAAACTTTTTAAGAAAATTAGTATTCTGTGTTATTATTATAGGTTATAGGTATTCTGGTTTTGATAATATAAAATAAAAATAGTAATTAACCAACGTTTTATTCACTTTAATCAACTTTGACATAAACTCATAAAAATAGGAACAAAATATAGACCTCTTACGTTTTCATGTCATTACTACGCTAATAACCAGTAATTTTGGTTACAAATAGCATTTTTATAAACTTAAGTCTAATATATTAGAAAAAAAACTTTAACAAAGCTATTTAGAATCTTCGTTGTAAATGAAATTAATACAGAAAGCCATGATGCGTTCAGGACAAATAAATTTAGGGCAAGCTTGACAAAAATGTTTTGTTTTACTATTTTTATTTCCGGACACACTTAACATCTTTTGCGGGAATTGCAGGTGGCTCCTCTGATGATCCACCAATAAATTCTCTGATTCTTTTGCCCATTTGTCATTGCAATCGATCAATTCCTGGCGAATTTTCAAATGTTCTAAGACCAGAGCAAGACCTAAGTTTTTCAAAAAATTACGTCGCTTATCGTTTGGTTTGTTTTTAATTATGCGACGCATTATAAGAGGATTAATTCCTGTGTGTCCAACATGGCATAAAAATTGTCAGGGGCCACCTTTTGGAGTTACGAATCACATCATATGAGGCGCAAAGTTCATCAGCGACGTCAACCCCATATTTAGTTTTATTGTAAAAGGTATTGAATTCGGGTTTTCGCTTTTCTCCGCTTGAAACACACTCCGCACTCTAACATGATCCTCTTCTTCTACTTCATCATCATAATAAGGTAAGTCTGAGTCAGACAAGAGTCTAAACCCGCCATGATACGTGATATTTTCTATTCTAACCGTTTATAGTACCTATTTTATAATAAGTACCTGTTGGACAAACAAAAACATTAAATTCACAGAAACAAGCAAAAAAAATGTTTGCAGACACCAAGAAATCATACACAACAGTAAAAATCGATAAGTTAGCCATGGCGCGAAATTGTTACATCAATTGTGAGGATGGGTCATATTTACCTTTTTCGAAAATACACGCGTGTAGCTCCCAGTACACTCGACGTCGAAAGGATTTCACTTCCAAAACGTTTAATGTACATTATTAGCTCCAGCTACTACAAAGAACAGCACAATCGTGCACGTAATTACAAAGATATTGTAAATTATAAACAAGCCGGGTCATTTTGACCCAACCTCAATGACGCCGGGTTAAACCGTCAAAGCAAAGGTTTATGTACAGCCAATCTATCCCTAGAGTACATACCTATATACATACATACATAAAGATAACACACCGTGTCCCTACAGGGATTTCACTTTTATTGCAAAAGATTTAAATCTTTAGTTTTACGTTTGGGATTATCGTAAGCTCTCTATCGAGACTTACATGAGATGGTAGGTATCTCTACTAGTTTTTATCGTTTTTTGCTCGTTAAGTTATACCCTAAACTTTAAATTGCCATTTTTATTTAATAAGCAAACAATAAGATTCTAAAGAAATCATCCAACATATGTTTTTTTTTTAGTTTTTCAGACACACACACACGCACATAACTTACTCATATATTCAAAATAAAAAAAACCGCGAATCAAACGCAAATTCACACACCTCGCCATACAAACATCCGCTCGGTTAAAGTATACCTACAACACTTTCTACGGAATGAAATAACATAAAGTTAAACTGAACTAGTATTTGCCGACTACCCTCAACTATAATGAGTTTTACCCGAGTCGATCTGAACTGAGCAAACATGCGTTGTCTCGCTCGCTCTGCACGGAAAAGAGAGAGGTGAATATTTAATATGTGTGTTTTAAAATGTAGAGAGAATTAATTCTAGGAACGAAGTTGTCTTTGACTGGTTGTGCGTAGTTGGTTGATCTAAGTTGGAATTAATCGTCACTAATTAATTTATTTTCAACTGATACAGCATTAAGAATTATTACTGACTACTATTTACGACCTACCCGCAAAATGTGAAAAAAAAATATCTACAGGAAATTTGCAATATTTAAAACCTACAAAAGGAGTCCAGTCAGCCTATGGAAGATATAAAATATCTGCTTAAAAATAAACTATTTTTTTATATATTCGTAAAATTTAAGCTACAGAAAATGCACGAACATTTTTTAAAGCAGTTTGTTTTTTACGTTGTGTTTATTTCAAACTTTACGTTGCATTATTTACCAAATGATGCAACGTAATCTATATATAAGTATTTATTTAAAATTATATAATATGTATGTTTATCAGCCATCTGGTTTCTAGAACACAAGCGAAAGCTTGGTATGGGATCAGATCGTGCCGTGTGTAAAAATTGTCCTAAAATATTTAATTTATTTAAATGTTTAACCACATAAAACATTATTTGATACATGATATGTACCACTTTATAATACTAGTAGCTAGCGGCTAGAACTAGAAAAAGCTAAAATTTAATAAATAATAACATAAACATATGATCTCGGAAGTAACGTGACAGAATCGAGCGCTTCACTGAACATCGTGAAAGTGAATTATATAATACTAGTGCATGTATAATTGTATATACGCATGTTATAACTGTACATATAATACTCTGTGGTTGCGTGGTTAACGCTTTCATTTCACGAGTCCTGGGTTCCAAGATGCTAAAGGGAGAGATACAGTTAATATGAACTTGACGAGACAGAAAAAAAATAGGTACCAAGTTTACGATTAAGTACTTAATACTTACGTAGAGAATAGAATAAAGTCGCTACTTAAATCTGAAAACAATATAAAATTTCATCTACACTATACCTACCTCAAAAATTCGTAATAGGTTGAATTTAAGTATCAACAAACACATTTCGAATCTTTCGAATCCCCTATACAATTTTCAATAATAAGCTCCCGTAATTCCATACTTAATCAACACAGATAATAAATAAATGTAACCCTCTTCTATAGCACACTGTACTTATTACCTATATCGTCCAACACGATGCACAGATCAACCAAACACAGAGCACAACACAATGAACGAATGACAATTAATAAAGGACCGGCGACCGAGCTTAAACGTTCTACACACGCTCAAATTAATTCCTTACAATAGATTACAATGTAACCGTTGCCAGCGTTTGAATTGTATTTGTTCCAAATTCAAATTTGGAACCGAACGGAATTAAATTCGGAATGAATGGAACCGGCATTACTTGAACGGTTCATTTGTTCGATTCGACGATATTTTGTTTTGAAAATTAATAGCGCACTAGCTTTTTGTTCGGGCGAGTTGCATCAAATTTGTATTTTAATTAAGCAACGTTATTGTGAAACGATATTGAGTGGAAAATTGATATTTCTATGCTGTGACAATTTGATATATTTGTATTTACTTGTGCATTATTTTTTCGTTTAACTTTAACAAATATTAAATGCTATCTTTGTGGAAAATTTAGCTCCTTTAAATGCTATCTGTCCCATTACACGCTTCAGTCCAAAGTTCCGTTGCTTGTACTTAAATCAAACAAAATTCTCATACTAGCTGATAGTAATATGTGAAAACAAACAAAATTTACATCCACTACGAGGCCTTGTTTAACTTTCGTCGTAGTTAAATTGTCTCGTTTCGGACGTGAATTTAAAGCTTTGCATTATATTATGCAAAATTATGGATATCGTTTACGCTTTACATTAATTATTGGTATTTATCTATCGAGGATACTAACATCGCTTTTGTATTATAATAGCTTTCCGCCCACGGTTTCACCCGCTTAGTCTAAACTTAAAAAAATAACATAAATTAAATTACTACCTGATTTGATTGACCGATAACTACTCTATTTATCAAAAAACCGCATCAAAATCCATTGCACAGTTTTAAGCATAGATAGGAACAAACAGACAGCGGGAAGCGATTTTGTTTTATACCATGTAGTGATTCAATACTCAAGAATTAAACTAAATGGTATATCTAGTGATTGATCGCGAACAGTTCTATTTGCTAAGGAAATACATCCTTCGTCCGTATGCAATCTGTAGCACAATTAACCATTTCATCTAATTAATTTATTAGAACAGTATTGTACTGAAAACAGACATTAAATGAATGAATGAATAAATACATTTTAACAAAATATATGGACATTAAAATTTAATAATAATTAAAATTATTGCATCGTTTTTGAAATTTTGTAAAGGCTGTCCTCAGCTTAGTTATGAATAAGCGCAATAAAGATTTGACTAAAAATAAATCAAAGAACCGCAAAGACGAACGAAATGAAATATCAATTTAAACTACCAACAATATAAACTTACTTACTCTCATTATCGTATAGTAATATTAATAAATAAAGTTTCAAAAAGCCCACTTCTTTACAAAACCTAAAAACATTGAAACAACAACAACAATTTTAATTAACTAAGAAGCAAGAAGCTGGAAAAACGCCTCCACTAAGATCAATTCATTCAGAGAATAATGCAAAATAAACTCCATCCATAAATAACCCGAGAACAAACCATACTTCCAAGTCCAACAGAAACAAAAGACGGGATGAAATAGAAAAATAATATAGAAAAAAAAACTCAAGCAAAATTAAACATCTCGCTCGTTATTAATTACTTGGATTCTGCGAGCCCATTCAAACACTTGAGCCGTGGAGTCGCGAATAATAAACTCGAGTTGACACTCTGAACGATGCCTGCTTTGTGGACTTTTCGAATGCTCTGAATCACTCCTACTCTGCGGACTTGGCTGACACTCTGAAGGACGCGTGCTCTGTGACACTTTATAGCAAACTTTTGTACTCTGTACGCGTTTAAAGCGTGTGCTCTACGTCATGCTTACTCTGTGCGTAACAAAAGCGTCTAAAATAATTAGTGGACAAACAAAAGAGATATCTTTGATCTGTATAGAATTGTGAAAGATTTTTCATCTTGTCCTTGCAATTTGCTTCTATTCATAGCAAAAATTAACTTAAAATGTAATGGTTAGGGAGCCAGGTGCAAATTTGGTTAATTATTTCCTCTCAAGAGATAATTCGTCAGACGCATCAGAGTATAGTATTATAAAGCCTCGTGAACGTCAGCTGGCGCTCGGTTGGGGGGGTGAGCGGTTGTAGCCTCCCACGCACGTAGGAAAAAAAAATACATTCATTCATTTCCTCTCAGCTAAAAATTTGTCAAATTGTAGCTAACCCAATATCTCAACGAAAAAAAATAATCAGCTGGTTACAACATGGTGTATTATACGTCAGCTGGTGTCTCGAACATGAAAAAAATAAAATTATTTTCCGTGATTTCCTCTCAAACAAAAATTTACCTGATGATAGCTTATATGTAACTGTGGATATATATATAGGTCAGCTGGCTGTATCTTGGTGGAAAAACCGTCAGCTGATACTTTGAAAGTTATTACATAGGAGTTAGACAGAAGCATCTATTGCCAATTTATATGCATCAACTGACTAGGTTTTCCTCGAATTATTGCTAGCTGATTTTTTTTATTTATCGCATCAGTATATTAACAATCAGCTCACAAATTTTCATCTGAGATGAAATGACGTATCTTTAATTATTATCGTTATTTTTAAAAATTCAAGCAACACACGCTAGCATAATATAGACAGTAATAAGGTACTTGGAGGTGGTTAGTTGTGCGCATGATCGGGGTACTACGTACATTCAGCCACATCGGTAAACATGTTTTTACAAATATTATAAACTGCATTTAAAAATAACTATCATATCATCAAATTCACATAACTACCTAAAAGTGTAACAAATATGAAATAACCCACTAAAAACATTAGTTAACTATAATTATTAAAAAAATAATAGTATAATATATAATTAATAAAGTTATTACTTATCTTTTACGGGGACTTATGTTGATGGAATTCCACGTATCTCGATGATTTTGTTAATGTCTCATTATACAGGGTGTAATCGTTAAGTGTGCACAGGCGATTATTCCGTAACTATTACAGATATCAAAAAACTTTAAACTGATATCGAAAGTATTTAACCTAATGAGTAAAATGGCCATAATAAATTTTTAAAAATAAAACGAGAAATATCTAAAAAATTAACTTGAAACCCTCCCATACATTTAGTATGAGATACGAATATCCCATGTACATGGGTTGATCCAAAAGTAATGATAATCAATATTAAACAAGGTCATTACAGTTATAATAATTATGTAGTTCTCTAGATAGTCTTCTAACTAGAAAATATACTTCAATATTTTTTTTCCTAAACTTAAAAAAAAAAACTTTGACTTCATCCACAAAAACCCCTCCACGCGGCCATCACTTCGCTGTCGTCTTAAAATAATTTATTGCTAAGAAAGTGTTTCTTGTGCCGAGGAAAGAGATAAAAGTAAATAGGAGCTAGATCTAAAAAATAGGGTAGGTGTTCAAGCATTTGGAATGCCGATTTTTGAATGGCAGCCATCGCAACTGACGCTTTGTGATCTGGTGCGTTGTCTTGGTGAAACAGCGTTCAGGTCCGCAGTTTGCCATGTCTCTTTTCCTTACTAACCTACCGCAATATTTTAATTTGGGCTGTTTAGTAAGAGCCCAATAAAGTGGCTACCTTTTTAAAATATTCCACCATCATTATTCCTTCAGCGTCCCAAAAAACTACCGCTTTAATCTAACCTACTGATTTTCACTTTAAATTCTTCATCGTCACTTTGGAAGCTCGCATCCAGGACATTGATTGTTTTTTGGTTTCAGCATAAACATGGTGAACTCGGGTAACGTCCATGATCACAAAACGTGACAAAAAATTATCCTGATATCATTAAAAATTTAGAAATTTACCCTCTACATGTCGAATCGTTGTTTCTTCTTTTCGTCGGGAAACATTCTGGCACGCACGGTTCACATTCAAATTAATGTAAATAATTGGAAACGTGGCCTGTTGATATGATTTTTTTGTGATTACTTAGTGAATACATGAGCAAGCAAAAAACATTTATTTTATATTTTTATGTGCACAGGAAATACCCAATTATCATTACTTTTGGATCAACCTAGTACATTTAATATGAAAGATTTTAGCTTTTTCTTTCTTTTTTTGGTTTTCTGCTTTAATTACTTCGCAAATTTGAAGGGAAGTTCATTTAGAAACTGTAAATAGAGCTCATCATTGTATTGCACAATGAGGACATCACTTCGAAAATCTGCTATGAATACAAAATGTATGGGAAATAAAATGTATGGGAGCGTTTAATGTAACATTTTTGGATATTTCTCGTTTTATTTTTTAAAATTTATTATGGCCATTTTACTCATTAGGGTAAGTACTTTCGATATCAGTTTAAAGTTTTTTGGTATCTGCAATAGTTACGGAATAATCGCTTGTGCACACTTAACGATTACACCCTGTATATTCGAGACACCAGCTGACGTATAATACACCATGCTGTAACCAGCTGATTATTATTTTTCGTTGAGATATTGGGTTAGCTACAATTTGACAAATTTTTAGCTGAGAGGAAATGAATGAATATACTTTTTTTTCTTACGTGCGTGGGAGGCTACAACCGCTCACCCCCCCAACCGAGCTCCAGCTGACGTTCACGAGGCTTCATAATACTATACTTTGATGCATTTTACTAATTACCGCTTGAGAGGAACTTGGTCATAAAATCTGCTTCTGGCTCCCGGACCATAACTTTATAATTTATGTCAAACTGGATTTCTAACTGAGTTTACCTAGTTTTTACCTTTTCTTGTATGTTTTTATCTGTGACCTTAACATTACTCGCTATTTAAAACGTGGAGTTAAATAAAATGACGAATAGACGTTTTAAATTAGTTATTTAGTTTGCTAATTGATAATTCATGACGTAATGAAACGTTACATTTTAGTGCATCATAAAATTTATTACAATTTAATTAAACGCAGTCAGTCTTATTACATTAGGTACATAATGAATAAATAATACCTTGTAGATACTTTTTGGTAGGGATGTAACGATACCGATACCGATACCGATATATCGGCCGATATCGGCAAGCCGATATATCGGTATCGCCGATTATAAAACAACCGATACCGATATCAAACAATTCAAAAAACCGCGCCCAATGAACGATGCGGGAGGCCGCCCGCGCGTGCGCACTTTGTTTTCTGAAAAAACTCTACCAATAGTAAACTTTTATTAGGTACTGATTGTATGTGTATAACTTAAAGTTTAACTGACTTTGTAAAATAATAATACTAAAATAAATGGTTTTCTTTTTTTTTTTGATTTGGCATTCTTATTTAAAAGAATACGATTTACAGTTGAGTCTCTGTTAAATGTTGGTAACTTTTATGCATAATTCACTATTAATATTCTACCAAGCCATCGATATCGGTATCGGTATCGCCGATATTTTATTACAAATATCGGTATCGGTATCGTATCGGCAAAATCATGTATCGTTACATCCCTACTTTTTGGTATAAAACAGGTCATAAACATTGAAGATGACAATTTATTTGTTTTGTAACAAAGAATTCTTTTTTCTAGGGAATAAAGAATTCTAATAACTAATCTAAATTTAATATAACATTAAAAACGTGCCAGATACTATTTTATCTATTATAATATTTACTTTCAATCCATTCCTTCGTGACCTTACCCGATAAAAACTATCACAAATTCTATCGACATTTTACGAAAATATATATAAAAAAAAAGACGCACGAAAACGTATAAAACCTCTTTAAAATACCAGAACGGATTGACAAAGTGGACAAGCCCCGTTAACCCAATAGCGGTGTGGGACAACCCTTTAATATTTCATCGACAAACGTTTATCGATAGGGCTGCTACATGTGTGAAAAATATTTGTTTATATAAAAATAATCGTTTTTCAAAATAAAATAAAATATGATTATAATTATTTATTTATTTTTGAACGCAGTGCAATTGTAAATCGATCAATGAGATAGCGTTAACAAAATATTATTCCTGATTCTATCATACAGAAAGCTAACTGTCGGTATCAAAAAGGAATAATAATAGGTACCTTATAATATACGAATTAAAATAAACATATGATTTTTAAATTTGTCGTTCCCCAAAACTTCTTTATCAACATCGATAGTATCTATCAACTTACACAATTGCATTTAGCATTTACGTTTGGTTTTTGTACCTTAACCACGACAAAACTAAATTTTACTAATACGAAATCAATTCACACTATTCCCATCCATCAATCAATGAAACCGCAAACATAACCACAAACCGCAATACAATTAAATAAAAACTAGCTCGTGACAACCCTAACATCTATAAATTTAGAGCCAATCGTTCCGAGCGGTTCGTTTATTTATTTTATTCACTGAAACAGCGGACACTTTGTTTTAACATATTTTCCCGTAAGACAATAATAGGCTGAAACATTTTACGCGCTAACGCGATGTGAATCACATTTCTTTTCGGTATTTTCTCAATTTGTTTAGACATGTGTTTGTAGATTTTTTTTTTATAAAAGTCATTTGTTGATGTGTGTAACCGACTAGAAAAATCATTCCTACTAATCCTACTTGTTGACATAATAAACGAGAAGCTTGTATGTATGTCTGTTACTCTTTCACGCAAAAACAGTTCATTAAATCTGTATGAAATTTGGTACGGAGATATATTTTAGTCTGGATCTAAGGCGTCTTTTTACACGGGTAAGTACCATACGAGTGACGCCGTGGGATTCAGATAGTAAAATTTAAATATTTAACTGTTGTTTCTAATGAATAAACAAAACTATAATTTATTATATTGCTTTTGGTATCTAGCCGGGATAGAATCGGCTAGTACGAAATACTGTCTAAAAAAACTACTGTCCCGATTGCAACTATAAGCAACATTTCAACATTTATAACAAAACATTCTACACCATATGAATTGAAAAAATATGTATTGCAGTTTAAACTATTCCATTCTATTAATAAAATTTAACAAATACCCTCACTCCACTTTTACGTAAAGTAAAACATCCGAAAACTCTAGACATCTTCGATGTTTGTCACTTCCTTCGCCGCCTTCATTAAAAACTTAATTAAACTAAAAATAACAAGAAATGCCTACAGAGTATAAATTTTAACTGGAATTTAACAACCCGATTCAGTGGGGTTACCCTACTATTATTTTAAACGTGACAGTTTGTAAGGATGTCTATTGCTCTGTGTTAAAACGGCTGATTGTATTTAGATGAAATAGGGTACAAAGATAGTTTTAGATTTATACATAGTCTTGACTAGCAGATATTACTTTTTATAATGTCAATTATATTTACAATAGTATGGTAAATAAAGTGGGTCGTCGTTGTATCACTTGTATGTAACCATACAAACATAAAGGTGAAGCTAATACAAGCATGTTTAAAATAGTAACAGCATACATACATTCAAAATTCCGCGTAGTTAACGAAATTTTGACACACTTAGGGTTGATTTTTCAATCCTTGGTTAAAACTTATTCGTCGAATAATGTATAAAACTACCATTTTAAAAACGTATTCTAATTGCCCGTATTTGACAGTTTACGTGACATTTTAATATTATCGTGTAATACTTTATTGGACGGATAAGTTTTATCCAAGCATTGAAAAATCGGCCCTAAAAATGTTAATAAATGTATGCAAAATTCATCTCAGTTACATTTTCAATAGCTTTTCAATACACCAAAATAAAAAAATCCTCAAATCAAAATTGTATAAAACATTCAATAAAAAGCAGTTAGCTTGTAAAATAAAATGAAATTCTCGCACAACAATAGTGCAATAAATTTGTCCGTCTGTACGCGGGCGATACGGACGGACAATGCAATTTTATACTTCAATCCGTGTATCGATAATGTGCCGAAATAACTTTACTATCGCGACGTGTTTAAATGTACTCAATAAAACATTTTAAACGAACATTGAGTAGGTACAATGTAACAGTTCATACAAAGTCGTCTATCATTGAAGTAACAAAAATAAGCTGGAATAATAAAAAGTAAAAAAACTAAAACCCAACTACGACAATAACCGG
>CAJQZM010011634.1:0-21024 GCA_907164665.1 Colias nastes | reverse complement strand
AATTGTTTTGAAAGCAATTAAAACAGACATTGATACAGACGCTAAATTGAGTGTTGATTTCTAGTTATTTGGTAATTTATAATCTTTTTTGATTCATATTAAAAGTTTTTTTTTTTTTATTACTAGTAAAGAAATAAAAAAAAACATATTTTGGTAAATTTTTGACAATAAAAGTAGGTAGTACCTAGGTACATTATAACATTATCCACGATCATTCATAGTTTAAATTAGGTACATCAAAAAGGACGAATCAAAAATCAAACAGCCAAAATTATTTAATGAATGAAAATTTCCGATTGTTTCGATAGATTACATTATTATGAAATGCTTTGAATAATATAATTATAATTATGAAGCCGATTTTCAACGTAACAATTCTTGCATGCAAGAATGTTTAATATTTTGATAATGCTTTATTTTTTCATTTCCTTATACTTATCAAGATGAAAAAGGTAATCCTAATTATCCGGATTTTTATACGCATTCACCACGCTCTATTTCATGCAAAGCTCAATTATTTTTTAAATATTTATCGTGCCTTTTTAAGAGTGTTATAAAGTGAAGTTAATAGTTATCTTAATTAAAGAATAGCGTGTTTAATAATCACCTTTTATCGAAGTTTTTTAACGACTTCCTTATTTATAGAGAAAAAAAGTTCCGTCTTATGGGAATTCAAGTATTTCTAACAATAATAAGGTAGATATTTCAAATCAAAGTTAATTAAATGCTTTAATATGTGGAAGAAACCCTTATTCGACTAGCGTAGTGGATGATCTGCATCATAGGAGACCTATGATATCCCTGCAGGCTGCAGAAGTATAGACTTCATGATGATTAAAGTTCAATATAACCAACATACTTATCGAACGAATAATAGGAAATAGTTTCACGTAACAGTAATAGGAATGGCGACCATAATACATATAAAAGTGGTATGAAACATCCAATAATTGTGAATTACGTCAACCGCTGAAACTTCTTATCGGAGACTATTACAGAAATGTTTGCGAAGAAAAGTACTCATTAATGTGGGAACAGTGGACTTTAACAACTTGTTATTTAAACCAGTTCCTATTTTATTTACTCTGGATTTAAAATAGCCAATAGGTAGGATTTCAAATAATAAAACTAAATTTATTGAGATATCTTCTGAATTCTGACAGTTTTTTCTTTATCAAAATAGTTGAAATCAATGTTACTATTTTATTCTGTGTTCCAAGCGTTAGAAGACCGGCCGGTTATCAATTCGGCCGGTTAGATATATACCGGCCGAATTGATAACCTCCTCCTTTTTTTTGAAGTCGGTTAAAAATCACAATGTTCACACTAAGGAACCGGACTACAAACACGCACGTGATGATAAAACACGAAAATCAAACCATCATAAAACGAAGTGTAACAAATACTATAGAAATATCATAAAACTACACAAATCTGTACACAATAAACCAACGGGCATATCACCCATATTGTCAGCAAGGCACAACATAAACTCCCGAAATATCAACCCCTATCGTTCACTTCCGAATCGAAGGCAAACCATAATAAAATACAAACCCTCCGAGATGGGTTCGCCGATTTCTGCGTCATTTGTCGTTGACACGGTATTCAGGAACCATCAGGCTGATCTATAGAGCCATCCCGCACCCGAGGGTTTGGTATAAGTGAATATATTTTTCCAATTTCGCCTCTCGACGCAGTCACGCTTAGAAAAATGGCCTAGAGCACTCGTTTACGCTTCCTTTCGTAGATCATTATTGATTTTGTCGCTTTGTGAATTCATTTCGGGGTGGATAAGGTATGTATGTAGGTAGGGCTGAAACATCTCGTTAGTATGCAAATATAATGTAATTGCACCATTAACCGTAGGTACTTACATTCGAAAAGATTCGAATTTAATTTTATCAGTCTTTAGTTTCATCAAATTAGACTCCCTGTTTAAACAAAAAATTCTTGAGCCTAATGCGTTCAGTTAAATGATAAAATTTTCCTTCAAAAAATAAATTATAGGTTATCATTTTATAAAAATTCAAACAACGCCTTTATAAACCGCAAAACAACGGCAAACATCTAATGACCTACTTCCCTATTTTTGGGGAAAATGTGCCATTGTTGCATTTTTCCTCTTGTTATTCATTATATTATCAATTCTCGAATTGTAAGGAATTCTAAGGAGATATTGTACAAAGACATAATGTCTGAATTTTTCTATTTTAACGTTACTTTTTTAACGAATTATGTACTTGAAAATGTATAATAGAACACCCACACCGTACACATAAGTAGTACCAAAGTACAGAAAATTGCCTCAATTTTAACTGCAAGGCCAACCTTTTTGCGTACATAAAACTTCCCAAACATTCGAACACGAAAATAGGTACACTAACTAAAAAAGAAAACAATCATATATAGAAGGTTGTATCAATTTGTGTCGTGGTTACGATCCTTAATTAATACGGTTGGTCCGCAGATCGAGGGTTGACTCCATCCATCACTCCACGGTGGTTTAACGTCATAAAAATGAACGGATTCTTTAGAGACAATTTATTATTTTAGGCAATTTAATTTAAATCGACATAGGTATTTGCGTGTTTATTCTGGTGGTTTTACTGAAAATTGTTTTTTGGTGGATATATTTTAATGTGGTAAACCAGACCACAGGAAACATGCTGTGAAATGTGTTTGAATTTCGACATTTTTTGAAAATGCTCTATAAGAATAAGTTTTTCCTTTTGTTGTACAGAAGTGATACAATGATATTACGATATAAATTAAGCGTAAATGAACATTTAAAGAATAAATAATTACTAATTAACAAATAGAGTTCTGTTCTTCCGTTTAGATACATTTAACCTCCTGGGGCCTGCGGTCATATATATATATTACATAGACAATAAAAAAATATTTCAACGCCAATAATACCTCAAATCGATGTAGTGGTATGTCATCCGCTATACTAAACGGTTTTTGGTTTTATAAGTGACAGTGATTTGAAGTATTCTCATTTTGAAGTTGACGGTGGCTGTGCGACGGCAAACACGTGGTCAGTAATCTTACATTTCTAGTGGAACCATTAGTATATTGCAGTATATCTTTGTATATCTAATTATAATAGATATTATTTCTGCAACCGCAATAGTTATTATGTAAGATAAATCTAAAACTTGTGAAAAATATGAATGTTTTCTTTTATGTCATACTGGTAAGACATTTGGTCTCAATTCTTGCCAAATTGGTATTGGTTACAAGGACCCCATGTATTACCTATATGACATTCTTTAGTTTATGTTACAGATTTTATTATAATTTTCAAGGATTATAAGATACTGAGATCTACCAACACCTGGAGGAGTAAAATATTGACCTATACGATGGACCTATGGAGTTTCTTGCCGGTTCTTCCCCATAGATACTGCTGCGCTTTTAGAAGAAGTCTAATTGAATAAATAAATGTCTGAGATGAAGATAATCCCCCAAATGATACCGATGAAGCCGCCCAAATACCAGAAAATGATTCTTCTTCCATTCGTCCAATGAGTATGAGTAATGTCAGAATATAATCATCACTATGTATGTCATCTTCAGTTGTTGGCAGACCATCTCGGGGACGCACATGACGTGGACCAAACATTAGAGGAGGCTGACCGAGAGGATGGATTAGAAATAAGACCTAGGGGTGGACGTGACAATATAAATACACCGCCGCGCCGGTGCAAAATACTTGAACTGGTCGTCTCTCACCCTTAAAAATACCTATCTTTGAACCAAGGTACAAAAAATAGACACAGAACAATGGATAGAATAATAAATATTTAGATTCAAGTTTAAAAATATATAATAACTAAAAAAACATGTAGTTTTTCTTCATTTTCATAAACTTATTACACTTGGAACTGGGACCCCTTGTAATATACAGTGGTGGACGTTTAATTAGAAACAGTAACACAATGAAGTAGTCATCAAGTTTATTTAACATTTGTGTATTAACGTATTAGAGATTAAGCACTATTTCATATGTAATAGAACACCCGTTTATCTAGTTTTATAAGAAATTGCCTAATTTTAATCAAACGTTAGCTTAAATTAATAAAATGAAACAACTTTAAGTGCAGTCTGATTTCCGAGTATTTTCAGTCTGGACAACAAATTAGAAACAGCATGTTTCGAGTGTTCTACAGTCAAAACCTATTAAAATGTCGTTAATATTTTTTTCTTCTACAAATATTTGTGCCATTTTTAACCATTCTATCTAAAAGTTTCTGAAAATTAATTAACTTTGCAGCAAAAATGGATAAAAGTAAGATTTGTGACCCATCAACAAGAAAAATAATTTTATGTTTACATTTTGACAAAAACTGTAGTTACACGAAAATTGCAAATCATTTAGAGTGTTTGATAAAAAGATATTCAATGCTATAGTTTATTTCAAAGAGCATGGTACTTCTGATGAAGTGCCTAGAAAAGCTCGACCATGAAAAACTACTGCTCGCGAGGATAGGCAAATTATTCTTCTTGCAAAGATGGATCCATTTAAGGGTTCCAATTCTATTAGGAAATATGTTTTTGCAAACGTGTGACAATCTCATACAATCGAAGCCACGACGTTGTAAAGCCGTTGTTGTCTATAAAGATTATATTGTTATAAAAATAACCCCATACTATAATGTTTCCTCCGCCATGCTTAGCTGTTGATTTATTATCTAAGGTATGGTTAACTGGACGACGCGCGAATCCTTTGCCATCAGAATTGATTAAATTAATTTGTTTCGTCCCAAAATAAAACTTTTTCACTGGCGGACTGTCCACAAGCAATATTTCTTAGTAAATGCAAATCGTCGTTCCCTGTACTGCCTAATAAGAAGCTGTACTTTCCTGGCGTCTCACAAACAATTTTACCTCGACTTACCACCTGCAAATCGATCTCATCGACACATGGCGTGGTTCATCTTCGGAAAAAACTAATTTTATAACAGAATTTGAGCTTTTAAATAGATCCATCTTTGCCAAAAGAATCATTTGCCTATCCTCGTGAGCAGTGATTTTTCATGGTCGAGCTTTTCTAGGCACTTGATCAGAAGTACCATGCTTTTTGAAATAGACTATAACATTGAATATCTTTTTATTGAACACTCTAAATGATTTGCAATTTTCCTGTAACTCCAGCTTTTGTCAAAATGTAAACTTAAGAGTATTTTTCTTGTTGATGGGTCACAAATCTTACTTTTACCCATTTTTATTGCAAAGTTAATTAATTTTCAGAAACTTTTAAATAGAATGTTTAAAAAACGGTGCAAATATTTGTATAAGAAAAAAATATTGGCGGCATTGCAACAGGTTTTGACTTTGGAACACTCGAACCATGCTGTTTCTAATTTGTTGTCCAGACTGAATATACTCGGAAATTAGACTTCACTTAAAGTTGTTTAATTTTATTAATTTAAGCTAACGTTTGATTAAAATTAAGCAATTTCTTATAAAGCTAGATAAACGGGTGTTCTATTACATATGAAATAGTGCTTAATCTCTTATACGTTATCATACACAAATGTCAAATGAATTTGATGACTACTTCATTGTGTTACGTGTTTCTAATTAAACGTCCACCACTGTATATATGACATAAAGAAAATCCAAGTTTTCCACGAAAGATTTTTTTTTCCATTTTTTTGAATATCTATAATTGCATTAGAACAGATACAGCTAATTTTTATTAAAGAAGAAAGAAAAAAAAATCCTGGGTCTCAGGAGGTTAAGGGGAGGCTCCCTAACATAATTTCTGGCACTGAGAGACCGGTTAGACCGCTACGCGGTGCTAGACGCTAACACAGCCGTAATAAAGTTGAATATCGCGTGCGCTCTTTGATCGCGTTCGAGCTCTAAACTAAATCTCGTAAGTCTCAATTCTCTTATTTCGTTTATAACTAAAGTAATAATTGATCTAGAGAAAAAATATCTTGGGATTGGTTAGTAAACTATATTTTCTTACTGTTAACATTTATTTTAGACATAAAGTCCAAGTAAATCTTTAAAAAAATGTAATAATCCTTAAAAAAGGCACAATTTTTGAATAAAAAATGAATCGAGCGAAAATGTTACAATTACGTAACTGTCTTGTACATGGAAAGAAAAAGACCCAATAAATCATATACTAAAATTCCATTTTGATTGTATGTATGACTGTTTCAGAATATTAATGCAAATTCACATAAAATTTAGGGAGCCTCCTCTTAACAAATCAAAAACAGTATGCGTGAAGTTTGCAGAGAAAACTATTTAAATATTAAGTTATTTTGGCTAAATACAAATCCTTTCCTCTTTTTCTTTAGGATAAATGGACACATAAATCAAGTGTAGTGGTACGCCTTTGGATTGTGTCCAGAACATACATTTCCTTATTAATAGATAACACTAAACGCATTGCACAAAATATGTTTATTATTTGGAAATAAACAGAGTAAATTGAATATGAAGTCGTGCAAAATTATAACGAGCTAACAAGGGAACGTATGATGAAAATTGCACTGTTTTTACTACCCTACTATATACTACATTCATTTCCTAACGAATAGCCCTTCACGATGTCACAAAGGGAAAAAATAACGTAAGCTTAACATGTCTGTTCAATTTCAATGCATAGGTACGTCATAGAAACCAATTTGGTTGGTTTGTAACTATTCATCAAAGTTAAAAAATATTCTATTTCTAAAACCGAAATAACTGAGGGCTTTAACTAAATCCAATAGTTTTGTACAATATTCAGACAAATGTTACGAAGTTTTTTTATAAAGGGTTTTCGTCCAAAATTACATGTATCGATATTCAATTGAATTCTTTATTATAGTTCAACGTTATAAACATCGTTTTCGAGTTTTCTTTTTTATATAATCAAATTTATACTTATAGTCCTCTGTTAATTACAGTATTACTTACGATTACTCGAGACTTACACCGCATTGAGGAAAAAGCTCGTAGCAATTAATTAATTATTATTACTGTGAATACTACATACGATGCCTTTTTTCTTGTTTCAGCTGTTATTCCTTTTGCGCTAATCATTACGTTGCGTTAGTATGAATTCACATTTGATACATTGTCATCATTATTACGTCTTAACTCTTAAGGGCTTTTTTTGGCTTTAAGGGCTTTTACTTACCTGTTAGACCGAAGTGAGATAAGATAAAATCGTATAAGTTATATTCATAGTATGCTTTCCAAAGATCGAATTGAATTATTTACAATATATTCGCGTTTAATTGAATCTTTTTTCCCTAATGTCATCAATTTAATATAGAGTACCCAGTTAGTATTATCTCGAATATGTTTGTATGTGTAACAAACCTTAGTTATTAAAAGAAACTACACAAACTGTTGTTCCAGTAACACTAATTTGTAAGTAGGTATATTGTTGGGCAAGAACAGGTCTCATTACTCTCTACGTACTCTGTAAATTCATTTCCACAAAGGTTATACAAATAAAAATACTAAACTGTACCACTGTTTCTTAGATTAATTTTTTGCCAAGATTAAGAACAATAATTGTGCACTTCCCATTCCTCCGGCAGAGCTTTCTTTTGATTCAATCTGGGCGGTATTTTCTTATGAAAAATTGTTGTTAAGAAAAGTGGATAGTGCCAACGAATAGTAATTATTACAGCCAAAGCTTTTTCTAAAGAACAGTGAAAACTGTTAATAATTATAAATTAAAATATATTTAATTATGACACGTAGCGTATTAATTAAGTAAATGATTTTATATTAACAAATAGGTTCGTTAATGAGCAAGTTAGTAAGCTCTGATATAATTACGATGTAAATATCTTGTGAAGCACAAATAATTGCAAACTAACCACTGCTGGTGTTGTTTCTAATTCTCGCGGTAATGTATCCCTTTCATGCTTTGATTTCCTTTCTCATGCTTTTAATGGGAAAGTTAGTTATTGTGTTTAAGATGTTTCGGGTTTAAAGGACTTACAGATGTTAAACTTTTGTTAGAGTTATTTGATTCTCTTGTTTGGTGAATAAATAAAACTATACATACTTATTTACAATCGTATAAGTACATTTTATGAGATATGATATATGCTATATTATAAACTTAATTATCACAATATTCTGCTAAAAAACTATTATGAGAACACAATTTGCATATTTTTGCCTTTCAATTTAGATACTAGCCAAAACTTAAACTACGATGAAAACAAACTATTTGATGAAAAATATAAAACACGTAACGAATTCAAATAGCAGTGTCGTTGCATTTGCAATTCCCTTTGTGGAGTCGCAAGAGCTATGTAACTTGTTGCATTGGCTCCAATAATGTTACATGTATTTCCTTTTGTCTGGCTATGAAGTGGAAAGAAGGTAGAATACAGTTTATAAAGTATTTGTATTTCTACATTTACACCTTGACAAAGTCCTGAAATAGTGCCTTGTATTTTAATGTAGGTAATTTTCAAATATTGAACATATTATTTAACAAATACAATTTACTGTATTATACATTTTCTAACGTGATCTTTGCCATTCTGAAATATGTTCAATAGTTTAAAGCGATAAAATAAAAATATCTTCACATTTATTTAAAACATTTCTTTTAGTTCGCCGATAATTGATTTAGAAATATTTTATTGCAATGTGTTAACGGTCAATCGTTGTGTGAAATTGCATGGTTATTTATAACGCTTTTATCTCGCTATGATTTTATCACGGAAATATCGTAAGTCGTGAATCTATCGTGACTTTAGGGTACTTTTCCACCAAAGATGTGATATGAAGATGTGATACGAAGATGGCGTAGCCCGAGTAGGCTCTACGCTACATCACTCGTGAACATCCACAACATGAATCCATAGCACACATTCATAGGACGCATCCATAGCATATAAAAGACGTAACTTAGTTTCACCAGTGCTAAGCTATATTAATGAATATGTTTATTGCCACAACAAGTTTGATACATAAATTTAAATCTACTTAACGTAAAGAACATAATAAAATAAAATAATAAAAACAAATGAGAAAATAAAGAAAATATATATTTTTGTGGCAAAAGGTCCAAACTCTGCTATGAATATATAATATAGGTAATATATGAATCAATGAATATGATTGGTAGATATCAAACGCATCCACGACAACGTAGCTTAGCACATCTTTGGTAGAAAAGCACCCTTATCGTGTCGTGAGTCGTTCCTTATATCCGTCATCGTACTGTGATGCCGTATCGCGTCTGGGGTAATGATTCGGAAATCTCCCCTAACTGTATTTACACTTTCTTGGGAAACTTAGAAAAACCTTTGATTTATGATCAGTTTATCTTACATTATTTGGTATAAATTATGATACAAGTTTATTAAAGGATACAATTTCATACTTTTTAATTTCGTTCATATCCCCTTAACTAAACAACTATACATTTAAAATTCAATCCTCTCTAATCGACATTAAAATGCTTCGACGACGTCTAACACTATTTTCAACAACACGACTTTTCTCAATATAATCCTACCAAAATACATAATATATTTCCATCTAGAAGCATTAGATTAAATTACCCTAATGGGTTTAGGTCGCATTATAATTTCGCTTTTGCTTGAGTAATTGACTAGCCCGTACGGACCCCGTCTTATAACGCAACATAGTGAAACGCTTTTAAATGTAAACTAAAGTGAACTATTCCTGTGAGAATAATTATATTTACTCAAATATTTTAAATCATTAAATAAGTATATAAATAAGCTATCGCGCACAAAAATATTGGGTCTTTTTGAATGCCAAAAGAAAAGACGTGGCAATCAAAATATTATTAAGATTTAATATAAAATTCAGTTAGGTACTTCATTACTTTTATTAAACTTACAATAAAAATTAATGTCTAGCAATGCGATAAAAAAAGAAACGTTTTATTCATAAACAGACAGACACAACTTATAAATTACTTTACTCGTTTGCATTTCAGGGAGCCTCATTTCATTTGCAGAAACCCAGAGTCGTATTTTTATTTGTTATTTTAGCCTGATTTCGTCCCAACTTCCAACTTAAATTAATATAATACATGCCCATAGAATGCTTATTTTTATAAATTATTATTTTATTCTTTACTCGATTCTTTATTTAATAAGTACGTTAATTTTATTGTTCCAAATCTCTACCGATTATATTAACAACGGTTAGTGGCGAATTAATTAGAGCCTCTCACTTAATTGTTTGAAATTTGAGACTGACTTATGTAATAACATACGTAATAACCAGTCATTGATCGTATTTAACAGTCGTAGGCAGGTATGAAGGTAAGATGAAGACATTATTGAATTTACACAGCTTTCATTGTCCACTGCCCCTTCAATTTAAAGGCCAAACAACCTAATCGAATTGGACGTTCTCTTAATATTGATTCTATCTGCGAATTGAAATGATTACGTGCTACGTTCATAATCCAACATACGAAGCAAGCTCTCTGAAAATGCAATGATAAATCTACGAACACATATATAACATGTTCGGATAAACTAAATACGAGTGGTATAATGCTTGATAACTAAAAGCTTGTGTACGTCACTACATAAGTCGTAAGGCCTTGATTTGGAATCATTGAGTACGGATCGAACGTATAAATGATACTGTTTGTAATACTAAGGTATTGTATTGTATGATACTGAAGCTAAATATAGAAAACGTGAGAATTTTCTATTAATTTGTATTGGTAATTTTAATTGCTGTCAATTAAAATCTGTAAATCGGCCAATAGATATTCATATTTCGACATTGAACGACATTTCATGATATGAGGCAAAAAGAAAAATATACCTACAAATAAAAATTGTCCATTATTTAACAAGGCATTTCATAATTTCACTTTTTTACTTTTATACTTCGAAAATTACTACTTACCCTTCACTAAGCTCTATGTCCATTACGTATTAAACTTAGCCATTATACAGAAAAAGGTTATAAATAATGTATTGTGGTACTAAATGCCAATATCGTACTTTGTAATTTAACATGTTGGTATTTTATGTTAGCAATAATGGATCGCTTACAAGATTTCCCTCATGGTTATGGTTCAGTTATTAGAATCTAGGTTACATATTGTTTTCATTTATGCTTTTAGTTAGCTAGATAGTAGTTTTTATTAGATTTATTCCTTTAAAATCAAAAGTATTTTGAATTATTTTAAGGTCATTTTGGATATCTATCAATCTGATTGATTTTTTTAATGTAGTCCTAGTTAAATTCATATTTAACACTACCTAAAGATTATTTCTTAAATTATTATTAGAATTACTCTGATTATAACTTTTACATAGTATCATGAAATATTAATCTTAGATACTATTAAGATATAAATATTCTATGTTTTCATTACACACAGGTAAATAAAGTCGAGATACAATTAATGTACTGTTCTATCATTCATAAGATAAACAAAGTAAGGGCGTACTACAAATACACAACTGTCTAATCCAAAGCATTGCTTGATTAATCGGCGGATTGATAAATTAAAACAATAAACATGTGTTCGACTTTGTATTTAAATAGTTCAAAAAGAAGCTAAAATTTATTGTTCGTTAGACTCGCCATTCATATGATTATTTATACACATTACGCACAGAACTATAATTTCAAAATTATGATTATTGAAAATAATAGATCCCAAATGGATTTATTTAAAGCGTACTTCACTATTGAGCTATGTTTATTACAAATGTGTTTAATGAATCGACATCGTATTGAATAGGAAATGAACGTAAATGTCCTTCCTACTGAAATTATAAACGAGTTTGTGAGGATGAATGTTTGATGTATTCAGGCAAGCGCTAATGAGCTGCATTTTAAATTGAAACAGAATGTTTTTAAATCATAAACGAAAATGGTTACTTATGTTTAACAAGTATGTTATGTGTACAGAGAATCTGGACAAAAAGTTGAAGTAGGTCCTATTCCACAGTGTAGAATAAATGTGTTGATTATTATATGGCTAAAGTATAGGTACCCCGCTCTTATAATAATGATTCGGTATCCGGAAAAACGATTCTTATCACCAAATTACACACAATATTTACACTTATCATAGTTGTCATTATTTTACTATTTTAATCAATTAATTACAGGTTAATTGACAGCTTACACAAAGGTACTTATTAAATACGTGTGAAATCATAAAGCACTCAACAGTGTATTTGAGAACCCAAATTAGTAGCTTGCGTGTTTCTGATTTCTATTTGCATTAAGTTTGTGTCAAGAAAATTACAGTGCGGTGGTTTTTCGTGAATAATTGATTTTCTCATTATGGCGCGAACAATTACGACCTCAAAGAGAATTTTACCCGGCATGGGATTAAGGTTTTTAAGATAACATTGCGTTGTCAATTATTGTACTTGCAAAGCTTAGGTTGCATTAGTTTTTGGATAAAATATTATTGAGCCGGATTAACGTAAGATTATCATTTTATTTGAAGTGAATGCTCTTGAGTATGACAAAAAAAGATTATATCAATAATTCATTTTGTATTGATTTATTTTAAGCTTGTCTTAATTTGGTATTATACGATCGATAATAGTGTAGACTGTAGTCTAATCCCCCGTTTTATTAGAGATTTAAAAAGAAAAGACCAAGGACAAATCGATAATTTTTTCAAAGTTATTCCATTCTGCAGATAACACTTAGATTTTCAAGAATAAGAATCAATTTTTTCAATAGATTTTATGTACATATAGGCTACTAAGAATTGAATATACATTATACATACCATACTATATGAAATCAATAAACATAAAACAAACATAACATAAAAAATGCTCACTCAACGATCGTACAGGTCAATACAAATAACTTATTGACATTGGTTACGTGAAGCTAAAATGGGGTTAAAGTAATATCACTGAAACCGTAATATTTATAAATTTGGCGTCCTGTGTTGTGTATGGAATACGATTTTGTATCCTTTTCATTTTAGATTTTCATTATTTATATCGTGATGTGTCTTCTATTTCTTGATAGAGCGAGCTGTATGGGGTCCTAATCAGTGATTTAAAGCAGTACACATCGTTTTTTTATGCCACTGTAATTTGTAAATAAAATAAAATCCTGAGTTCCCAAGTGGGGTAAGATGCATTATGCGTATATCTGTTTCACTGATCGATTTTCTTTAGGGGCAATTTGGTTATCAGCCTTATGTGTCCTGCCAGATCGAGACACTTTTCTTTCTTCGTCTCCACCATCAATTTCACTGTAAATAAGGGAAAAGTTAATAATAATACGTATTTGATAAAATAAAAACTCACCAAACAATCACAAAAAAAAATCATAATATCAGCGGATATCAATAGGTATATTATATTATGACGATTCAAAAGTGCTTCTAGGAGAAGTCTGAATAAGTAACGTTTGAAATTCAGTTAATACACATGTAGACTATTCTACGTACATGAGAATATTTATAAAGAAATAAATCGTTTATATACCAATATTTTTGTTACAGATTTGTGTCGTGTTCCAACGAAACGAAACTAACAGGATCGTGGATATTTAGTGGAGTGTTTATTTTTCTGCAAGAATTCACGCTCACTTATATTTAGTTGTGGTAAGTGTATTGCTATAATATTATTTATATTGAAAATTTTCTCGAGTAGAATGTTTCATAGTTCAAAAAGCAAGTATATAATTACTATTTATCTTTATGAAATGTATGTTTGTGTGTATGTGTATATTATATTATTATGTAGTATACTCATTTATTTAATTATGTATAGTATCTTAATGTATATATAATTTATTATAAATAGTGTTGTGCACCATCGACCTCAATATATGACGTAATTCTCATGATCCTTGACCTAAGGTTGCCTGGAAGAGATCGCTGTATTAGCGATAAGGCCGACTTTTTGTATGTTTTTCTATTGTGTGCGTTTTTTTTGTTATTATTTTGTTACTGGTTCAAATAAAGTATTCATTCATTCATTCAACGAAATGTTGTAGAATTTACAAGTCTGTATTAGCTTTTATATTGTAATGGTTCATGCGTGAACTAAATTCCCGACGAATCATACCTATTTTATGTGAAGTTTGCGTGCGATGCCTCGTACCTAGGTGACACTTTAGAGTGACACTAATAAATTTTTAACGTCACTATACTATCTACACTTAGATATCTACATTACTTATAAAATTTATGGTGAGATATTCGTGCACCTTTTATAATTTTCCCCGTAAGAGGTAAGCAAACAACGCAATTATTAGCTCCTTCTTAAAACCTATTAAGGCAGGTGAAATTTGTCCTCCTTTTTATCCTAATACGAATTCCTTTAAATATGTAAATCATAAGCATATAATGTATTTTAATACAATGCTAGGTTATAAATGAACCGCAAATTAAGCACATTTAATGCAACCGAAGCACATTTAATGTATAAATAAAGCTGCTTTTATCTATATGAAATTCAAGCGTGTAATGCAACACAAAAGCATTGTCAACTTATAATCGGGACGTGATAAAACCGCGATAACAACACTGGCCTACTTAACTGCTTGAGTTGTGAATCTTTCTTCGCTAAATGAATGCACAGTTAGCAGATGTTCGCTGTGAATTATGAAATCAAAACAGTTTGTATAAATAAAGGCTTAACGTTAACATTGTTATGACATTCTGCCTCGTGTTTGTTTACGATTTAATTCGAGTACTGTTTCAATCAATATTGATGAAGTTCAAAAGTCGTGCGTGAAATTTTACGAACTGTTTTTCGGTTCGCAAACTGGAGCTGTTTGTTGGCAATGTTAAGAGACCATTTAAAACAGCATGACTGATGATTTATAATAATTAACGATTGTGTAAATATCATTAGTTACGTATATTATTTTTTAATTTATACTTTGTATTGTTACTTCTCGATGGGACTGCATTTTATAGTACGTAAAGAAACACACAATTCACTAGTTCCACCTTATTTCGATTTTTATTACAAATAACTACGACCGGTTTCCTAGTTTTATTTTATTTTACTTAATAAATAAACACTATTACAACAATTTTGTATATTAACGTTTACATAGGCTCAGCTTTTAATAATATATATTTACGCGATGTAAACAAAGGAAGGCGCTATAAACATTTCACTGTGTCAAACTTAGGGCCATTTCACTTCGCATGCAAAGAAATGGCTCCCATTTGTAAAAATGTAGTTGAATTGCTAGGCGGCCGCCCTGACAGGAAGATGTCACTGAAAAACATTCTCTTGAATACGAAAATATTTTGTTTAATTTTGCAAAAACTTCCTACATTATAAAAGGTTCTTATGTATTCATAAATTACATTACTGGAATATGTATAGAATTGTTTCGCTTTCAAACTTGCTTTGACTATTATGTGTAAGGTCTTTATTGACTAAAATGCGTTATTAATCTTCATCAATATAAAAATAAATTATATGGAGTACAAGAGCATTGAGTCATTCAATTAGTTATTTTGATGATTATATTTTTTAACTTTTTTAAGATAGTTTTAAGTAAACAAGATTCTGATAACTTTACCAAGTTTCTTACCCGAATCTAACAATCATTTTATAAGATTAATATCTTATATCAGCTTTACATTACTTTTATAGACTACTAGCGGTCCGCCCCGGCTTCGCCCGTGGTACATGTTTACGTTTTCTCTCCATAAGAACCATCCTCGTACTTCAAGGAATATAATAAAAAAAGAATTATCGAAATCGGTTCAGCCGTTCTCGAGTTATGCGCTTACCAACACATTTTGCGATTCATTTTTATATTATAGATTTTCTTAGAATACGAACGTTGCGAAATCGGCTCACGTAGGCAAACACCGCTGTAATAGGTACCTATCTTGATTTTTGTAACCAATCTCTAATTTGGGATTTCTTAATCTTCTTTAGCTGGCTTTTCTTGAAAAGAAACCGAAATATTATAAAGTTTTTTATATTTCTTGTCTAAGCACGTAATGTTGAATGGATTTACCTGTGAATGTCTATAAATGATATTCAGATATTATTACTTATCCGAGATATTGTATACCAATAAATAGACTATTATGAACCCGAAGCAGATAATATTGAATAAATTGTTTTAAAAAAATACCTAAACACATATTTTGGAATACCTACTACCAGAAAATACGTTTTCACTATTACTTTTAGTCTTTCACCGCTCCCATATTACTTGTTAAAGCATTTCATTCGGATTTTCACTTCAGTGAAGCAGGGCTTAGATAAAATCTAGGCTACATTTCTGCTCAATCGCACGCGTGGACTAATCTTCATGCTTTGGCTTCGTATTTGATCTTGTATTGGATCGGGAAAAGATTTTGAAGCAATATAAAAGCTGTAGATAGCGGGAAATTGGAAGTTGAATTACACAAACAAAGGAGTCTTATTCCCTAGAGATATATGGAGAAGTACGTTTATTCGTCGAATATTCTGATGGATATCAGGTGAATACAGTTACAGATATGTTAGATTTTATTCACGAATTTATCCTGTAACTTACGAAATGACTTGACTGTATTTTACGAAAAAGTGCTTGTCATTACATTTTCAGTATTGAACCACGATTTATATTCACTTTCGGTACAATAGGATTAAACAGCAATACAAAAATACCCTCATTGATGTTATATTAGCATGCATACGTACAAGCTAATTACAAGGTCTAAGTGGTATTACAATTATATAACAAGGAGCAAGTTTTATTCCTTTAACCATAGTTAGACGTGAAGTAATTTTAATCTAGAATAACTCCGCTGAGCTATGAGAGTTATTACTTGATTGTTATCTCATTTAACATTCCATGATAGTTGGAACAATTAACTCTTTAACTATAAAGTTAGGATCACAATAAACATCTTTAACTAAGAAATGTCTCCCAAGAATTATTAAATAAAATGCTTCTAGTTGTTTTTTGCTTTTCTATAGTTTGATATGTGATAATATTTTATTAAATGCAATACTGCACCTACTATAGAAAATATTCAAATAACAAAATTTCCAACAGGTATGATTATCTAGACGTTTTTTACGAATAAATATGAAATATAATGTCTAATGGAACTGCTTTGTAGTCCCTTCTTTTGTAGTAGATTCTTATTTTATAAAGCTAAATCTTAGACGTTGAAACAGAAAATACTCCAATTAAATAGACCCAAAGCCACCAATTAGCGTCACCAAACGACGTCAATAAGCAATTGGTTTTTGACGTGAATAAAGGTTTTGTAGTGGCACATTGTTCAGCTGTTACGACTTATATTTCACCTTGATAAAAAGCATTTTTTGTATAACATACTGTCACAGGTATGCTTTCATCAATACATTAAATATACCTTTATTCCATATCTAATAATGTTCGTAACTTACCAAATCCTATAAAGTATTAAGTTCATAAAGGAAATCAATCAAAACATAGATCTAATAATAGACAAATGCTTACTTACTCTACCAATTTTTACCATAATATGGGAATCGTTTTACGTTAAAATTGACGTAGGTATTACTTTGATTTTACACAAGTTCCAAATATAGATAATAATTGGATCTTTATCCAACGAAATTGGTTGTATATTGAAGAACGGTAATAAATGCCATTCTACTGTGAGATTTTAAGCTTGTTCTTTAATAAATAATTTTGGTGTAAAGACGAACTACGTTTTCATTTTATTACTCATAATAATTATAGATTGTTAAAGAATTCCAACACCATTCACAATATACAAATTAATAGTTTCACAAATTATAAAACGTTCTCGGAATCAAGTACGCTGAATACACAAGAATACCTAAAATTAAATATTCCGAAGCTAAAGCCTTTATACCTAAGGGATTTTAAAAGCAATTTGTTCATTGTATTATTTAACTCGACGCTTTCAAAGCTTTACAATGAGCGTGGTAATGAACCAACTTTTTAATATCTAAATGTAGGTACTTACGTGAAATGAAAATATTTTTATTTTCAAGTTATTTTCATTGATTCACGTCATAGGTATATGGCACCCAGTGGTCCGGAGACAGTAATCCTGGCATTATGTAAGCAATTTTGGAATGTTGCCATGCATTGACAATTGAATCGTGGTTGTTATTCCTAACTTCCAAGGCTTAATTAAAAATAACCATTTTTTGCTTAACTGTATGCAAGGGTATAGATGAAATAAATGTACGACGGTAAAGATAATACGTATTATTTTTATGTATGCAGCATCTTATGCGTGTAAGTACTTATATTTGTTATTCAATTAAATGATTAAGTAATTGATCATCCAAAAGTTAAATTAAGGTTTTAACGACATTAAGTATATGACAGTAAGTAAGTATATAAACTATAATATACTTTGATAATATAAAAAAATAAAAACAATAATACCTATAACGGAAATTTGTCTTAAACCAAAACCAAAATGCTGAATTTTACCGTTTACCGACTTCATATGTTGGAGATTACAAAAACATGATATATGAATTCTTTCAAACGCAGACTATCTCCATACAACAAAGTTGGCTATTGCATCATCGATCAAAATTTCTTAGTATTCCTTCTTCAAGATTTGCTTTAGGATGGCTCTGTTGATTCAATCTTGAAAAATGACCTGACAGAAACATGCGGAAGCGTTTTCCGATTTTCTAGGATACTTTATACAAATAAGTGTAAAATATGGACTTTCAACAGCTTTATTGAAACTTTTATGTTTGAAATTGAAGTTTCAGAGCTTATTTCAGAGATTCATTGTGATATTTCTTGTTCGTAGCTTTTAATTGTAGTTCGGAACTGAATTGTGTCAAACTCTATGGACACATCTTATTTTGGGTCTATAGGAAACCATCTTATAAAATCTACTATTATCTACTCAATCCATTGTATAAAAAGGTAGTTGGCATAATACACGTACATATTTCATAATTATTTTGATAGCTCTTCTGATAAAAAGAGGTGAATTTGTCAACTTCTTTGGAATTCCAGTTCTTTAATAGGTACTTACACCTACTAATCTTACTATGTATCAAACCTTAACCGTACACCCATCGAATAAATTATAACATTTGCCTTGCAACAGATTGCTCTCAGCGGAAAAACAAAGTTATCGCAAATTTTCATATTAAATGAAATTTTATTAACGAATAACATTTAATGGTTCGGTAAACAAAATTAAATGCTACGATTTAACAGCGCCAGAAAATCTCTGTTTGTACTTTGGACAACGATGCGGGTTTTACTCGGAAAGGGTTGATCATTTTTTTGTAAATATATTCATCTTTGCAATTATTTTTTCGTGGTTATATAAAGTTGTATTAATTTAAAATTCATAAGAAAACGTTTTGACATAAAAGAAGGTTGGTGATATTATTTAAAGATTTTATTATCGCATCGTTTATAAGCTTTCTTCTATGCTTATATTATAGTTATTTTTAAGCTATTGCATAGCTTCTATCGCGGGCCTTGAGCGCGGGGACCGAATCGAGAAATTCCGTAACGAAAAAACCTCACGCTCCCCACTCCGACGGGCTCGGAGGTGTGGCTTGAAGGCATGCTATGCAATAGCTTTACCGCGGCAGTCCCCGAGTGCCACACGTCTTTTTTTTTTAATATAATATGCATATGTTATCTTTATATATTAGGTCTTCAATATAAATATAATAAATACGAACAAAATCAATCATGGCTTTATAGAAACAGTAATAATTTCCTCATATTACATTCTTATAGAGATTATACATATCTAACGAAAATGTTACGACATTTTCAATCTCCACCGCTTGATTTATTATTCAAATTAGTATAAAAATGATTTTAAAAGCAAGCAAAGTAAATGTATTGTATAAATTTTTACCCTCGGGAATGAAAAGAAACGATGGATGGAGAAATGAAACACGATACTAATTTGGCACCGGCTTTGTTTGATAATTAAAAATATTTCTTAATAACTGCCGGAGGTATTTCTATTGTAAATGGAATCGTGATTTTTAAGTGTTTCGTATTTCGTGAATAATTTATGAAATGTATCTTAAATAATATATTTGATAACGGAACCCTTTTAGGAAGAACTTCCTTTTAAGATCCGAGTTCCCTTTCCGTTTTACATCAAAATAAAAACTCTTATTTTTGGTGTACGGTGTATTATTTATTTCATGTAAAAAATAGATTTATGCGTGCTTTCTCTTAAAATTGAGGTCAACCAAAATGATATATATTAAGCGCTATTCATATTATATACATACTTATTTTCTGATAGTAGGTACATATTACGGTAGGTTAACGTATATTATTATTATTATAAATTCCCTTACACAATATAATCTCACAGAGAATTACCTACTTATGTATGACGATAGTACGGCGTACCGTTGTTGTGCTGATTGAAGATATAAATCACCACTAAATAAGACGCCAAACACACGTAGCGTACATAATAATGTTTGTGTGTTCAGCCGACTGGTACACTTGTTTACATAGACCTGTTATAAGCTATAATACTGAAGTGTTTGCTCAGATTTAGCGAACCGAGTAAACTTAACTTGACAACATAGAGCACACAGACTAGGTACACGTGGCATTCATATTGATGTATTCGTAATAATACAAGTTTACATGAAAGTTGTCGTTCAAAGTAATATTTAAATTGAAGGCTGATAATTTGCAACACTAACTTCCAATAGCATAAAGCTCGAACTTAATCCTATATTATTTGCTGAATAAATCCTTTCACTAAAAATCACGCACGAGCATGAAGCATCCTTTCAGTTCCGTCCAACCAAACTGTTTTGTCAATTCCTTTTATATATCTCTTATTTTATTTTTATACAAAGATGTATTTATCCGTTTTCTCATACAAAGATCTACTTCTACGATAAAATCCGAAATTGTCATTATAAAATCAATGAAATCTATCAATAATTTAACATGTTTATTATCATTGAGTCTTAGATACAGCTTGCCAAGACTATAGTAGAGCCAATTTAATAGGCAACCAATTTTATACGTCAGCCGTGGGGTGCCGGTTTAAGAATAGCACCTCCCCATCTCCTCCCG
>CAJQZM010011623.1:0-15996 GCA_907164665.1 Colias nastes | reverse complement strand
TTAACCTAAAAAATTTTGTGTTGCCAACTTTTCTACAAATTGTTACCCACTATTATGGGAAATAATAATATATATTCTGCAGTGTGTATTTAATTAAATAAAGAATCTGAAATATTCAATGGCTTGTTCCAGTTTTCCTGAACCGGATAATTTACGACAAATTTGGATTGTAGCTACAGGATGAACAGATTGGAAACCAAAACCGAAGGTTAGAAAGTATTACAATCACCACCACCGCGACCGCGACGCTGCCCCGCCGAAGACAATGGACACTCTTGGTTCCAACATTGAACCGGAGGGACGTAGGTAATTAAGTTAGAGATAATTTAAATGTAATTTTTTTATTACAATAAATTATTATTAAGTAAATTTCGTTTTTTTTTGCGCCTTCGCGGGTCGGTCAATATAATTAACGTGTGTATCTGTTAATACTTACGAAAATAAACATTCTTTTATTTTTTTTATTTTATTTTATAAAAAATAATAAACAATCGAGTTTTCATCTACATTATCATTACATACACATTTTCATATGGGATTATGATAATGATATATATATACATATTATATAATATATAGGTATGTGTATATACATAATATGTATTACCCATCTAAAAGTAATATGTTTATTATATACTAGCTGCGCTCCGCGGTTTCACCCGCGTGGCTCCACTCCTGTTGGTCTAAGTGTTATGGTACAATATAGCCTACTATAGCCTTCCTCGATCAATGGGCTATCTAACACTGAAAGAATTTTTCAAATCGGAATCAAAGTAGTTCCTGCGAATATCCCTTCCCTCCTCACCTTCACCCCGTCCCGCACTACGCCTCCTCATTGTATTAAACAGTATACCTACTATTTTCTGTAAATTGACACTTTTAAAAATTCGTTATATCTTTTGAATGGAATATCGCGGACTTTCTTGTAGATATTGGTCCATTCTATAATACCGTAGAACATTTATTTGTTCTATTTTCAATAGATTCCGCAGCGCATGCGATGACAGAATTTTTATTAAGGATACATTATTGCATTTTTGGTAAGGATCTCTAATTTTTTTGAAAATGCAATATAGCCTATGTTGCTCAGTGAAGATGCAGCTTTCTAATGGTGAAAGAATTTTTGAAATCGGTCCAGTAGTTTATGCGTGAAAACCATACATACATACATACATAATTACAAACATTTCCTCTTTATAATATTAGTATAAACATGTAAGTATGTAATGTGGATATCTCATTATTATCCACTTATGTTATGTGAATAATATTGAGAGATTTGTATCTTACAAATTGCGGGGTAAATTTTCCCTCACACGGTAACCCTAAATATTGTGACGTATTCTTTTTTATCTCTTTCTGCGACACGCATTACCGGTGTCTATTGGATTCTCTGTCTACGGAAACTAAGCCCCTGCGATGAAATTATGACATAAGCACTATTATAGCTATAGGGCTGTTACCTTTTTGATATTTAACCGACTTCAAAAATAAAGGAGGAGGTTATCAATTCGGCCTGTATATTTCTGTTTGCTTTTTTTTCACAGATGATTTTGTGGTAATTTTGAGATTAAAACCCGTTAAAATACAAAAATGGTGTACTTAGCCTAAAATAATATGAATTTACAAGAAGAAACAATCCGAATAAATATACCTTGTAAAAGTAAATACTTTTTTTCAGTGCTATATTTCGAAATCTTGTTTTGTTATGGACGCCGAAGGCTATTTAATGTACCTAAATTATTTATAATGCTTGATATTTGTATGATACATATATTCAATAATAATTATTTTAAACCAGAATTAACAATACTTGTAAGTATGTAGGTATACCTACTAAATTATTTTTAAAACGATAAATTAAATTAAATTAAAAAAATGGTTGCCTGTAAAGTCGGTTTTACGGGCGAAGATTTTACGTGACAACGTCTTTTTCTCGATCATAGTTGAGTGGGAGAGAGACGCAAGGCATTCGGCGGGCCTCTCTCTCGTTCGGTGACTCATCGTAACGTTACCGAGCGTTACACTTTTTCATAAGTGACTCCCAGCCGCAACCTAATTTAAGACGTTGTCACGTCAAAAACACAAAATATGCAAAAATAAATTAAAATTATTATTATACGAACATAGAACCTCCACCTTTTTGTTTTAGGATGAAAAAGAAAATAGTTTGACAGGCTTAGTGCTTGACAAAGTGGTAAAGTCACGTATCGATAAAAATACAATAATTATATTATCTATCTTTTTCTTCCCTAATATTTACGTAATTATGCACATAAATTTAAACAAGATTTTTTAAGGTTTCCATTTTTTTAGATTTTCGTGCTCTTCTAGATTGCGTAAAAAATAGATGCGATCTTTAAACAGACTGGACTCCTAATAGGTACTATTTGTAGCTATCATTTTGGTAGAAAATATGTCAACATAATTTAAAACTCATACTGCCATATCTATAGAAATTAAAAAATAGTCTCTTTTTAACTTGTAGTCAGATACGGTATTTACGAATATATTTATTGAAAGGGCTACAAACTGAAACAATCGATATTTATTTAATGTGAAATTACATCACTTTAAACTTTTTTCTATAAGTACTATGTATCTTTGTCATTCAAAATCTGTGGATGTGTCACCCGCTACTATCGATCCCCCTCAATACCCTCGTAAACACGCTTGATGGGGGGGGAGCCATTTCGAACATTTTGTATGAAGTTTCCTTACTGTATGTATCTGTATATTGTGATTTTACTCATGAATTGAATGATTTTGTAAATGTTGCCGTCATCTGGTCGAATCTGCTATTTTATTGGATGACTAGCGCGTTCAATGAATGACGACATTCAATTGAATGACTAGGCCGACGTTGATTTAACAAGCGTCACTCAACGTCCAACTAGTTAGCGGATTGTAACAGAGTGGATTTAGAGCTCGGCATATTGTTGAATGTTTAACGCGTTCATTAAATTACGACAGTTGATGAGCTTACTTTTTCCACAAGAAAATTCATTCAATTGAATGTCGTCATTCATTGAACGCGCTAGTCATCCTAAAAATAGCAGATTCAACCAGATGAATGCGATATAGGTATGTATATTTCGTGGCCATATCGTAGATTTGCTCATTTCATGAAATGGCCAATTTAGTTTGGCCAGATCGTTAAATCGTCAACGTTTCACGATTTGGTCATCCACGTTTGGCCAGATCGTCGATCTGGCCAAACGTGGATGGCCATTTCACGAAATGCGACCATTTTTGTTTCTTTTTTAAAAAGCGATTCGCTTCTGGCACTCGCCGGCCGCTGCCGCGGCACGCTCGCTTTGCTCGCTCGGCTCGTGCGTTGTTTATTAAAGTCTAACCTAACCTATATTTTATACGATCTGGCCAAATGTCGATGACCAAATCGTGAAACGTTGACGATTTAACGATCTGATCAAACTATGTTGGCCATTTCATGAAATGAGCAAATCTACGATATGGCCACGACATGTATACAAGTTAGAAAATTTAACAACGTACGACGCCGGGCGGCTAGTATAAATTAAAAAAATGAAAATGGGTTAGTGTGTCGATGTAAAGTAGATAGTAAGGTGAGGTCACGTTGGGTAACCTACCGTAACTTATACCTTCAGGAAGCGCTACAACCGTGGCTAATACCTAACGGCTTCACTGTCCACGAGATAAAATGCGGAATTAATATGTGCAACCAGCAGATGTGTAGCCCCACAAAGTAATCTGGTTGTTACTACCTAAGTATTCAAGTTCTATCTTATATAAACACCAATTCGAAAGGTGTGTTGTGTATTTTTACAATGTTTGAAATTTCAGAATGAATTTTCAACATAATATAAATATAAATTGCAACAACATAATATTTATTTATGTTAAATAATCTATGTAGAATAACTATTTCTATCACTGACTCTTCATGATACGTTCGACGTATGTTTAGGTGAGTCGGGAATCTAACAAAACAACAGTGAACTACATTAAATACTTATAGGATTAACGACTGATACGTTGCAGATGCACAAACGTTTATACAAAGACGATTAAATTGCCCTTACGGTAAAGTATGTTGATGGCTAATAATAGCTATTTTTAATGAAATCCATGCAAATTGAGGCGCGAATTTAAGTTCGTATTATTTCACTTTTTATCAAATAACATATTTACATAGCCACTCGTCCCTACAGGATAATGCATTCTGCTATAATAAAAAACAATCGACAATATCATAGACAGTGAACACACTGGAGTTTCAAAAAAAGACGGGTTGCACTCCGAGAGTGCCGGCAGAAGTGAAAACTTGATTATTAAGAGGAGGCTCCCTTTCTCATTTCTGGCACTGAGAGACCGGTTACGGTACTAGACGCTAATACAGCCGTAATAAAGTTGAATATCGCGTGCGCTCTTTGATCGCGTTCGAGCTCGAAAAGTAAGTCTCAATTCTTATTTCGTTTATAACTAAAGTAATAATTGATCTAGAGAAAAAATATCTTGGGATTCAAAAGTAAACTCTATTTTCTTACTGTTAACATTTATTTTAGACATAAAGTCCAAGTAAATCTTAAAAAAAATGTAATAATCCTTAAAAAAGGCATCATTTTTGAATAAAAAATGAATCGAGCGAAAATGTTACAATTATGTTTCTGTCTTGTACATCGAAAGAAAAAGACCCAATAAATCATATACTAAATTTCCATTTTGATTGTATGTGTGACTGTTTCAGAATATTAATGCAAATTCACATAAAATTTAGGGAGCTTGCCCTTAACGTTCAGCATGTTTGATATTTTGGAATGGTATCCGTCTTACGCATGGAATATAAGGGCTAAAAAAAAATCCGTCTTACGCTTTTTCGATCAGGCCACGTGTCCTGACGCGAGTTTAAGATTTTATACCCAACGCCGCTAAAGAAGTTTTCACTTCAAAATTTTAGTAGATATTATATAAAAGCAACATAAATTGCAATATATATAATAGATATTATATAAAAGCAACAAAAATTGCAATCGTTTGAACATAAGTGCGAAATTTTCCTTCAATTTGTAAAATAATAGCTATTAAAATATATTATTTAATACATTTGCTTGAGACTTGACGTAAGTTCCACCAGTACATCCATCTTCAGCTATCTACCTGCATGATTGATTATCATACAGTATAAACAATGGTCTACTCATATTTCAATTCCGATAATGCGAGCCATGATCCAATTATCTATAATGGGCATTACTCGCAAACTTCAGTATTCAATATTTCGTAAGGTCATGTTGATAAATTAAGAAAATGGTTTGACCATGGATGCTTTTGTGTGTGTCTCGAGACCGCTGAATTATTGCTGAATAACTACAGTGCAAAAGGCTAATTACAAAGTATCCCAATCTGCCTCATGTGTATGGTAAATGGTAATATTGTCGCGTTGGTGTAGGTACCTATATATTATGTCCCAGCTGCATCTGGTTGAATCTGCTATTTCATTGTATGACTAGCGCGTGAATTGATAATATATCTACACCACATACAGATCACTCTGTATACCAATATATTTTTATACATAAAATACTAATAAATTTTTGTTTAATATTATTAGTTAATATGGTGGTAAAATTAAAACAATTTTCCAATAAATTATTTGATTTCATTTTAAAATCACCCCAAAGCTTGTTTTCATTTTAAAATATTTTATCTTGTTAATATACTTAAGTACCTAAAAGCCAATAAAACATTATTAGTATTAAAGTAACCGACAAGGCTGAAAGCGCGTAACATTTGTGAGACGATTAGGCATTGCTTGGCATATAATCCTAGCTTAAGGTTATAAATTATTGTTTAGAACTTAATTTTCTAAAATCGTAATTTACGAAACAGAATTATTAAACATATTTTTTCCTACAATTATTGCAGCTATGGGCGGGGGTCGTGGGTATCTTTGGAAGATTTCCCCACTTAAAAAAAAGGGTTCCAAAGACTGTGTGCCTCTCTAACTTAGAACTATTACCGACGTATTTCGTATTATCGACTCCCATTAGGTTGTCGTGAAAACTACAGAACTCTACACTGTGCAGCTTAGAGCAGTTGGTTTAATGCTGTAAGCTGAGCAGTGTGCATGACCAGCATTTCTGTGCTCTGTTCGGACACGCACTTGACCGTTTATTATGCTAGATATTTGTTTAATTATTTTTATATCTTATTTCTTATTCTTAAAAAGATATAATGAAAAATAACAGACCTTGCGTGCAACACGCTTACCATTTTGCCACAATCTTTTAAATCTTCATGAAATGATTTGGTGATCTTAAAATTTAATATATATATTACTAAATTTTATACTTTATAGAATCAATACATATTTGGAATATAAAATCAACCCTCATGAATTTATGAAACGAGCGCAAATATCAAAGCAGTTATGTAATGACGCGGTCGGAACTATGATACAATACAGATGCCGACCGATTAGTAAGTAACGATTTATTACTCAATAATTAATACCGTGGATAATGAACTATGAACTATACCTATTTATATTTAACACGTTATTCGAAATAGAATTATAAACTTTTTTCATTGCGTATTATTTCTCATATTTACGTAGGATTTCATTTGAAGGATTTCTTCACTCTTGAAGATAAACACCTTATCGGTAATACAATTTAAGTCTAATAATATTATGTGTCGACGACAGACGCCTTAATCAATTGGATCAAAATTGAATGTTACATGTTAGCAATTTGTATAGTGAATATAAATTATGGTTTGTCAAATACAATGAAGACATCATTAAAATGGTTAAGATTATTATTCTCAGTAATTTTCATTCAAAAGACTCTGGACAAAAGATCTAAATAACTTAATTAAAATTATAATAGATAATATCAAGTGAGTACTGAGTAGACATAGCTAAAAGTATCGACAACTTCCAAAAAGTTTATTTTGGCCAGTTAGCATTTATAAACAAGCCGGAGATAAAATTTTAATAACTTTCAAACTAAATTCTATTTTGATATTTCCGCAATATGAATGAATTGCCAATGACGGACTATAGTATAACTATCTTCGGCAAGATATAAAATTTAATACGTCTTGTAGCATTCGTAAATCCATGACGTGTGTGGACTGTATAGTTAATCGGTTTAGATCGAGAGCAGGCCGCGCGCGGAGCGTGGTCGCCGTCCGCCACACTCGCTCTGCTCATCCGCGAATCACCACACGCCGCCACTAATATTTGTAACTCCACCGGGAGTCGCATTTTATGCGGGATGCTGTAAATTACGTACAACTTATAAGCATTCAAATAATGATAACTTTAGAGCTATGAGAGCGAGGGGATGAATAGGTAGCGATGTCGGCTACTCAAGCCGAAGAGGAGAGTGCCGTGGAGGAGGTCGCGGTCGGTGCCATTGGCTCGGCACCCGCTCGAAACACGTACCGCGAAAAAAGTGCTAGTACTGTTGTTCGCGTGCTAACTGTTTTCGCATATCTCTTCTCAGTGTCCTTTGCTGCAATACTCCTCTCCGTGTACTATATATGCGTGTGGAAGTCTCCAGAATTAACGGAAGCCCAAGGACAAGTAAGCGCAAGACGCGCTGATGACTTTGATTATCGCCCAACGTTCACGGGCGACAACGAGACGTTCAATTTCACGGGTATGAATTATTTATTAGTCATCCTCCCTCTATATCTCCTTCTATTAAAACATTTTTTTCCAATCATTATAAAATAAGGTTGAAATTTTTTATCTTCAATCCATTATGCAAAGTCGAATACCTACAAGTCGCTATCACGCTTTCTCCTTAATTGACAAGCGTATTTTTATATTTATAAAGTTTTATACGTAGAAGCCTTAGGGTGCTTTACCACCAGAGATGTACTATGCTACGGTGCTGTGGATTCGTTTGCTATACACCAATCATATTCATTAATGCACATTGCACATAGCGTAGCACTGGTAAAAACGGTCTCAGCTAAGATATGTTTTTTATATAGAAGGATGTGTGATATGTGCACAGCGGAGCTTTCTACTGAGACATCGCATAGCTCGAGCTGCGCATCTTCATAGCACATCTTACTCGCCGCTGTACATAGTCACAGAATAATAACTAGTAGGTACATAGCGTAGTATTGGTGGAAACGGGCAAATAGTTTCAAAGCATGGCAATTACATTTTCGTAGCATAGAGCCTACATAGCACATCTCTGGCGGAAAAGCACCCTTATCATCAATCAATCATACCACCAATATACCTGAAAGATTTTGATTAACTATTAGATTTCCTCCGACTCTCTAGAATTTCTATTACGAATGTTGTAATATTAGGTAACTACCTAGTGTGTTTTCACTTTCGATCTATCTCTATAAGGCTATGTTGCCTGTGCTATTATTATTTAACTCTATAACTTCATGTCATGTTCATTACCACTCATACTGTTCATATTCAACTAGTACTTGAACTACCATCAATACAAAATTATAAATTTAGCGTAGAGTCTATTTATCCTCAATTGACATGAATGGAAATAATACTGTAGACTACACAAGTAAACTGCGTAGTTTCAAATCAAAGTATGTAAAATGTACACACGCTTTTACCCACAATATAACCACAAGAAAAATACATATTAAAATAATTATTTTCATCTGCATAATATGTACCTACCGAAAAGGTCTCAATCAAGATAAAATGGTGTAAGGGCGGCCGTACACAGACCGCTTCAAGCAGTTGAGACCAACGCGAACGGCTTGAAGCCGCAACCGCGCGGGGAACTATGCCTTACACGGACTGCTCGATCCGTCGCGACCGCTTCAAGCCGTCAACTGCGCGGTTGCCGGTCTGAACTTCGAAAAAATATCAATTTGAAAATCCTACCAGTAGGATATACATATATGTAATGTCATTCTACTGAGAAGAAAAAAAAACACTTATAAGGATTATGTTCAGTTTCAGGGAAGATACTTTGTATATTAATTCTGTACTCACCCCAAATGCTTATAATTATATCATTATAACGTATCATAATATAATTATAACGCTTAGATTGAAAGTAGGTACATATCGCTAAGGCCTAAGTAAGAACCTTGTTTATCTATACTAATATTATAAAGCTGAAGAGTTTGTTTGTTTGTTTGTTTGTTTGTTTGAACGCGCTAATCTCGGGAACTACTGGTCCGATTTGAAAAATTCTTTCGGTGTTAGATAGCCCATTTATCGAGGAAGGTTATAGGCTATATATCATCACGCTACGACCAACAGGAGTGGAGCCACGGGGGTGAAACCGCGTGGAGCAGCTAGTTAATTATATGTACCAATAATTAGTCACAACAACAATTAAATTTATTATGTAATGCAATAATTATTAGTTAGTGATTGTTACTCTGATTAACGCTTAACATGGATTCAATAAGTAGGTAGGTACTTGAGCGGATAATTCGTAATAATATCCAATGTTTGTAGAGTGTGGGTGTAGTTTGGACGCGAGGGGTTTTCTGTAATCCAATTAGCTAACCCAATTGTGTCGAACTGAACATCAATTACATTCTTGTATTAATTGTTGCTATACTTGTTCATTTGCATATACAGTCAAAAATAATACGCCAAGAGACACTTCAGGTCAATAACGGCAGAATTATTTTTTTGGGATATTAAAAACATTGGAATATGTCACATACAAGTTTCATACAAGTCATTTATTAATTAAGTTGCATTAGATAATATCATAAAAATAACTATCGCACATCCCGATCTTTATTTTTTACGACTTATTTTTCTTTGGATTGAACCTAACTAGTATTTAGTTCAACATTATCTTAGATCTTCTGTTACGTAGGTAAACAAAATAACGACTTGTTTATTTTTATCATACGCTACGAAATGGCTACGACACTTGTAGCACTACAAAAAGTCCATTTAGCGCTTTTTGTGGAAGCTCGATTATTCGATAACTTCAGTTTACAACTACTACTACATAATATTATATCAACGAACTGCAACGTACATTTTGTAGGATGATAATATTGTAATACTGTGATAAAACTGTACGGTAGTTGGTACTTAATAATATCTATAGCTTAGCATATCTTTTTTTTTAAATCCTTGGAGCGCGGCGTGATCTACAATCGATATCGAAGCTAAATATATAGTTTTTAGAATTATTGTCAGTTTGTCTGTATGTCCGGGCTAAACTCTAAAAGTACTGCACTACTGCATGGATTTACTTAAACTATAAACTATACTATAAATTTGGTACAAAGATAGCTTGAGACAAAGTGATCCTTTAAGGGTTCCCTTTTCTTCCTTGTGAGGTTCGGAACCCTAAAAACATTTCTGTATTAGTATTAATATTTAAATTAGCATTCACCCAAAATAAATTAACGTTGAAATGAGATGTTATAAATGAGAAATTTTCAATTTATTCTACTCAAGTCGTAACTATTCCCCAGCCAAAAATCACATTACCCTTGCGACGTGAAAGACGACAAACAAACAAGAGACACTTTTATTCACATAAAATTTGTAAGGATAGTAATAGCACAGATAATATTAATAGTATTATACTACACTAGATATTATAGTTAGCGTTAGCTACAATTAAGTATTCTGATTTCTGTGGTATAGTAATTATTAGCACAGTCTAAAAATGGTAAAGATACGGATGAATCAAAGATTCAGCATTTCTACTGTGGTTTCAGTTAGAAATTTTAAAATTTGGATCATAATTTTTGTTTTTCTATTAATTAAAATATTTACGTACCAATTACTTAATTTTATCTTTAATTTATTACTTAAGCTTTGAAGTTTTAGCTGATCAAAGTAAGGTTGCATGTCGCTTTTTGTGCTATTGATCCCCAGGGTAAAGGAATTCCTAATAATTTATAGATAGATAGGTAGGTAATAAATTAACAAAATGTAAATAAGATATTTTAATAATAGTAATACAATAAACATTTTGAATTTAGTGTATCAAATCATTCTTACACTAAGTATAAGAAATTAATATTTTATATAGGTACCTAAGTACATAGATCGATGCATCAGAAAAAGAATAGCACACAAATAAATCGTTTCTTGGGTAGTTAATTTAACATACCGACTTAAAAAAATAATAAGGACCATAATCACAATATGGAAATTAAACCAATCCTGTCACCAAAAAAATAGGGTCTCGTGTTGCACAAGTACCTACTGTATTAATTTTGATTTCTAATAATTTTAGAACTGTTTATTATTTTATGACAAAACTGTCATAATATACACGTAGTGAATATAATATACAGTAGGTATAAATTAAATATTAAAGTCGCATCCTACTGTAACACTGTTTTCTGTGTAATGTGAATGCTTAGATCTTAAAAACGCAATCGATTTTGATGCGGCTTTTCTAAATAGTAAGAGTGGTTTTCGAGGAAAGTCTTGTCATATAATTTGTTAAGTTTTAATCAAAAGGGGTGAAACAGCTGGGGGTTAGAAATTCAAAAATCTTTTTTTAAACTTAATTAATGAGAAAAGGAACTTAGGTACCCTATAGACACCAAGAATACAATATAATCCATTCTAATCTCTTACTAAAATCTTTAGTTACCAACTTGATTTTAAATTAAATATTACAACCAACTCAACTTTAATACTCTTACCACAGTATTACAATATAGGAAATATTGTAATATTGTAGTCTCTTTATTTAAATGAGTTTTAAATAAAATTATAGCTTCAAGTAATACTTATACCTAGCTACCGAATATAATTAATAACCTACTGTTGGAAGTGTTTTACTTACTAAACATATCTACTAAGAAAAATATATGATCTTAAATGGCGTAGGTAGCGTTAGACGTTGCAAATTTCATTTGCGAAATTTTATTGATCAAAGTGGTTGTATGCGGAGGCGGAGGCGGAGGCAGAGGCGCGCGCCTAGCCGTCCGCCCGGCCGCCGCCGCGCTTGTCACATGTCGCGAGCCTGTCACACGCTTCCACAATACTTGTCACTAATAACGCGACGAGCTTTGCCAAATTAACATTGTTTGCACATTGTTATACGCCGGCCGTACTCGACACAAATAACCTCCCGTTTACCGAAACATCCGACAGCCCGTTAATGTTCACTCGCGCTACATAACGCCTTACCTACTGAAGATATCAAAAAATATGCTAAACTATATTTACATTTCGTTGATTCTACATAAATACAGAAGTAATTGATAAAAACGTACAACGAACAACTACTCATAACAAACGTAACACGATCGGGAGACTACGTCAGTAACTGGAATAGATCTCATATTAACGTGAGCGTGAAATTAAAGGATAAACAAATGAAGACTGAAGCGTGCGCCATAATAATGAAACAACAGTCGGTATCAGGAGGTGTCAAGCTGCAGACACGGGCGGCGTGACCCGGCGAAAGGGCCCGGTCGAGGCGCATCGGCCGAACTGGGGCATATCGATAAGTGTGCCCTAGTTACCCGGTTTTGTGAGGACGGCAAAGTCGTGGTGCATTTTGGACGAGAGCGTCGCCGGTGATGTCGGCCAAATCGTACACAACGGGAAGCATGCGTTCGTGCGCGGGCTCCGTCCGGCTGGGGACGGCTGCCGGCCACGAGGTGGTGCTGGACGCGCTCTACGACAGGAAGCGAGACAAGAAAAGTGTCCGCGTGCTCACTGTCATCATTTACGTGTTCTGCGTGTCGCTCGCCGCCATCATGCTGTCCCTCTACTACGTGTTCTTCTGGGAGCCCAAGGACGCGCAATACGCGCAGCGCAAGGTGTCAAATACAGTAACGCAGCCACCCAGCACCACACCAATGCCCACATGCTTAATGACCCACACTGGTAGGTTACACCACTTACACGCTTACTTGACTATCTCTCTTTATACTTATCGGATTTTTAGTAAACCAAATTCGGTATTCAAACATTTTTAACAAGAACCTGATACTAAACCCAATCTATACTTAACATCAATTGTAAATAATTAATTATCTACACTATTGTACTCTTAGATATAACATTTGCACATTTTGTAGGTTCACCATACCATGTATACCTAGTTGTTATAGTTTTATTGAAATACATTCATGAGTGTGCTTTCTTATAGATGTAAAAGTAGTTTGTTCCATGCATTTGCTTACATAGTTCACCATGCGATTTTACATTGTTATAGGTAGTTAGTATTTTTTTTCCTTCTTATTATCTTCTCATTTTTTAAATATTAATGAGAAGGCTGATAAGACGTTTTGGGAATTAATCGGAGACGCTAAGGAATTAATTTTATTTTTATAACCATTTTATGGCATTTCATTATATATATTTAAGTGCTTTAGGTTACTGCAAAAACAATTTAACAGCAAAACGCGTAGTATTTACGACACGATCATTCACCATAGACCATTAAACGTAATAACAGCCCATTATAAAACAACGTCTTTCATCTTTTCATTCAGCGTGGCGCGGGCGTTATATTAAAACTTTAAACAGTTATTTTAGAACATATTTTTTAGTTATTTGTATCAAAAGAAAAAATGTGATTTTTATCATTTTATATGTAACTAACTACTAGGTAATATCCCTTGATTTTTGTATAAAAGCTTTAAATGTACTCATGCCCTTTATCTTGATGCTTGTAACTTGTTCTTTCGACATACTTCTTTTGCATAGTAATGAATCATACCTCGTTAGTCCCATTCTTAGTCTAATTTCGTAACGTATCAAATAACCAGGCTTAAAGCATAAGATATCCAAATTAGGACAAAGATGAGCATTGTTTTTTTACTTCTTTAAATTTTTTCTAGTGATGTGGTGATATAACACACATCACTATTCACTATCAACACTCCTAATTTTGTGAGGTTTCTAAAGCGGACTTTTTACTTGAGCGATATATTATTTATTTAAAAAGCAATTAATTGTAATTTTACTGATTTGTGAAAAGAGGACTTTTTACTTGAGCTATATATTTTATTTAATAGATAAGCAAATAATTGTAATTTTAATTACTGAGTAAATTGCAATGGGAGTCAGACATAATCCTGGGCCTCTTTCCCGAGGGCCTAATTGGGTGTGGGTTTAAGCCTTAGGTTTATGCATTCGATCCACATAAATCAATATTATTAATATCGTTAAAAAAACTTAAAAACACGCTTAAACTTACGAAACATCCGAAAATAAACGTACGAATATAATATAAACGTTATATATTATGTACATACTAAGTTGTCACCGATCCTTGAGAAGTGCACAAAGTTTGAATTATATCTGTCCGTTTAGAGTGGGCCAAAATCGAGTATAAAGGAGTCGGTTACATAAAAACATACAGGTGGAGCTAATAAAAGTGTGTAAAAAAAGATATACATATTTACTACTAGCTTCCGCCCGCGACTCCGTCCGCGCGGATGTCGGTCTTCGCGTGGATGGTTTATTTCTCCATTTTGAGTAACTCTTACAATGACATCTTGTAAATATCTATTGGACCCAAATACGGCTAGGCCTATAATAATACGCAACGTGTGTTCGCGGTTCTACAGAACAACGTCTATGGATAAAACTGAAAAATTAATTTAATTTTTTTTCTACGTATTTTTCCAGGATAAAAAGTATCCTATTTTACGCCCAGGATAATAATTAATAAGGTATAATTATACAAAGTTTCATCGATATCGAACCGTTAGTTTTCACGTGATGCCTTCACATACAGACAGACAGACAGACAGACAGACAAAATTTTTTTTAATCACATATTTGGGTTTGGTATCGATCCAGTAACACCCCCTGCTATTTATTTTTTCAATATTTTCAATGTACAGAATTGACCCTTCTACAGATTTATTATATTATGTAGATATAGATTTGATAATCTGTTAATACGCGAGTTGATATTACCCGCGAAATCGATATCGATTTTAAGTTTTTGTGCATAGAACACATCGAAATATCAAGTGAGGTTCATGAGCAACAGTGGTTATTTATTGGATTTCATAATTGAAAACCTACATTATCAATCTAATCACAAATGGTAAAGCCAAAGATAACTTTTTGTATGGGTACTATGTTAGGGGGCGTCCATAAATTACGTAAAACTCGGTTTTACTCAAGTAAATGAAACTCAGTTAGAATTATATAAAAATCTGTAATAGCGTGATTAACGTTTGATAATTTTTACACAATTTTTCATTTTATAATACTCTTTCCGCTCGTCCCAATTATTCAATGAAAACCGTGATGAAGTTAGAATCAATCTCACCTTACTCTACTGTAACTTATTTTAATACAGCCGATATTTGGTATTACTAATATCGTTCAATAAACGTTTGATACCGTGCAACCAGCAAGTCTGTAGCAATAATTCTAAATATAGCTGTTTCGGCAGTTGCAATAACCAATACTCGGCTATTCACTGATCATGTTTATGGGTTATAAATCACTAACGAATCCGCTGGAATTATTTCCAAGAGCGTGTTCATTTACATACTTTTCCTTCTAAACTAACTAAAAAAAAACTTTAGAAGTTAAAGACAAATTAATTACAAAATTATTATTATTATCCTTTTCTTTCTAAAAAAATCTGAAAGAGTGTTCAGAAAATGGGTAAGTAACTAAGTAGGTATCTAATGATTTTGAATTTTTGAAATTAAATAGGTCCATCATAAAATATAACTTCGTAGTGGGTACCTACGCAACTATCAACGCCAACGACAGCTTTTTTAATACGGATTATCTTTGTACAAATAGCTAGGGCTTCTATATAAATCCCCAATTAAACAATAACTGTTGTTTTTAATTAGGTATGTAATTTTAATCGTTTTACTACTGAAAGGAAGTTGAAATATTCATTCTTTTAGCGTATAAAAATCTTTATTTTTCTACGCTAAAAGAATCGTAAGATCTTTATTTTTGCCATTTTTCCGATTAGCTAAAGTTAAAAATTCATTTATGGGTCAAGGTATACGCTTTTACAAGAGAATTCCTCATAATATTAAAGAGTTTAGTAGTTCTAAATTTAAAAC
>CAJQZM010011617.1:0-18432 GCA_907164665.1 Colias nastes | reverse complement strand
AACGGGATGCGTATTAGTAAGCGAGGGGTGCTCGTACGTAGTTAACGTCACTGTATTTTGTTTAATTGGTGATAATTTAATTGCATCACAAAGTAAACTATTGTGCTTTTGTTCACACTTTCGACACGGACCAAAAAGACAAGTACCAACCGAATGACCTGGACGCATACAATTAATGCATAAGTCTTTATCCTTTATGAAATTAAACCTATGTTGCGGGGATAAGTCGAGAAACTTCTGGCATGAATACAGCTGATGCTTTTCGTTACATAGCAAACATGACTTGTAATGGCTGCGCGACTTATTGGATTGCGATTTAGAATTAAATGAGTGTTTGTTATCCGAAACTATGTTGCAATGAACTTTGGATGATGAATTTTTATTTTGGTAAGTAGAAAATTTATTTGAATTATTCGAAATACTAGGTTTACTGTGATTTACGGAAAGTGTAGTTAATAAATCGGCTTTTTCTTTAATAAATTCCAATAAATCATGTAGCTTAATAGTTTTGTCCTTATGTATTTTATAAAAAGTGTTCTTAAATTGTTCCCACTCGCGTTCAGTGGTGGGATCTAACTTTGATACCACGATATAAATAATTAATGTGTCCCAATATTCAGTGGGTTCCCCTAAAATTTTAAGAATACGTAAATTTTTCAAAACTGTATCGATTAAATTGTGCAATTGACAAGCTGATTCTCTGGAGACATTTTGTAGGGAAAATATTGCTTTAATGTGACTTTGCACTATCAATCGCGTGTTATTAAAGCGGTTTAATAAAAGATCCCATGCAACCAGATAATTATTGGATGAAAATTCAACGTTTTCTATTACAATTTTAGCGTCACCTTTTAAACTCGCCTTTAAATAGTGAAATTTTTGAATTGGTGGTATTGATTTCGAATCATGAATTAAAGACGAAAACGTGTCGCGAAATTCTACCCAGTGTTCATGTGAACCGTCAAAGCTAGGTACAGAAATAGTCGGTAATTTTACTGAATCGTTACTAAAATTGTTACAGGTCGTATGGTCGTGCGCTAAGGAACAGTCAATGGATTTATTAACAGATCTATCCTCGGAACTATCTGGGTTTACCATGCAGTCCAGCATCGCCAGGACAACATAATATTCCCTCTCAAACTCTACGCGTGATTCTATGAGTTTATCCGTTTCTGACTCCGGGACAAGATCTTCAATTTTACTTTGAACTTGGTTGAAATCGTTCATTAAATTTTGTGCACCTGGTATACGTAGTTTTAGTTCTGCCCTTTGATGCGTGTCAAGGTCAACATTTTCAAACGAAGAAACGTATTTTTTAAAGTTAGTTAACCTACATTTAATTAATCCCCTTTTTTTTCTCAAATCCTTAAGCTCCTTTTGCTCAGATAGAGACATAATTACTGAAGTAAAAAGCTACAAGTACTTACGTGCCACGTGAAGCAGATTCTTCGATTGCGTAAAAGCACGTGAGGAGGCAAGCAACACCGAAAGCTCTGGAATTTACAAAGCACAGTATCAATCAGATGAAGCTTCACAGGGTTGGATAAATTAGCTGGCCGTCTTACCAAACTGCACTGTAATTTTGCGACTTCTTCGCCGATTGCGTCTCGATCCAGGATCCGGCTCGAAGGACCAGAAATGTTGTGTACGAACTGGTCGATGGACTTTGGGTGGCGAAAAGAAGACGATTGTAAATTTGCGCGTATAAAATTTATTACTCAAAATTACAAGAGTGCGTTTGGTACAATGAATTTTTGCGAAGGAGTTCACTGCTCGGCGGCTGCGTGGCAAATCGAAGTGGTAGCGGACAATGGTAAGGTCATCCGCGGCCAATCGCACGGCGCGGCGACGTGACGCCGCGATGACGCAGTAGCAACGCTCCGTTCCGCACGATTTTGTTGCGGCAACAATCAGATATCGATAAACCGTTCGGTTTGTGTAATAAATTTCCTTTGTGTGAAAATATATTTTACTGTTGCGCGTTATTTCAAAGAGTGAAATCTTTTACATTGAAAAATACATAGAGGATGTTTCGTTTGAATATTGATAGATCTCGTAATTTTTGAAAAGCTTTTCTAACTTTTCTTCGATTCAATCATTCAACGTCTATAGGTTCTTTAAATTCAACATCTTTGCAAATTGGCAATCCGATACTGAATCATCTTCTCGGTATCAAAGTCAAGAAGTAACTTTTTTTTGTATTTATAACAATTTCAAGTCGTTCACATTAAAATTAAGATGATTTGATTCTTTAACAATGGAGTATGCATAACACAATGCTGAGTTACAACCATACACAAACTTTATCTAACAATACAAAGCGTGGCAATTGATTTACTAGTGACAAATATGCCTCGTATTACCTACCTACTGAACAACATACATTGTTAAGTATAATATTCTAAATACGAATTCAAAGACTTCTTCATTCCTAGAAATTATGATGTTGTTATTAAACGATATGATATTATTTCCACAATATTTATATTAAGATAGTATTAAAAACAAAGACATTCAGCGCAAGAGGCACTTAGAAAACAGTTTGAGATGATTTAATATCCAAGAATTCTAAAAAGTTTTCTCTTTTTTCAATTCCGTAATAAATATTTGTTCTATATCTGAAACGCTCAGTTAACGAGACCGCAATTTCTCAAATTACATAGTTACGTAATATATCCACACTTCATTATGGAGATATGAGGAGGAATAGAGCTCTTGCGGATGCTTGCCTCCTAGTAGTCTATAGTTTTCTAACTAGAAATATAATTAGGTTTTTAATGAAGAACTCAAGTACTAATTTAACGCAATTTGGTTATACTTTTGAATAATTTATGAATTATTTAGTTATTACATTTATCAGGAATTGCCTTCCTCGTAAACTCATTTATTTTAAAGTAATTAATGGAAGAGTTACCATCAATCACTTAATCATCTCTCATCTTAGTCTATACTATATGTTACCATGGTTTCCTGTGAGGATTCTAGCCAAGTACTCAGTAAGTCACTTGCATAAATATATTATACAGAAGTCATTTGTAGTAGGTAGTATTATATCACATAATATATCAAGGTTCAACTCGTTCACGTGTAATAAATTTATCCAGCGCAGCGCAAATCAGAAATGCTATCAATGTTGGGAACTTGTCTTTACGATGCTGATATAAATAAACCCTTTTATTTATGAAAATAAATTTTACTTTCTGGTTATTCATAAACAAATATCCCGTCTTATCTTCATGCATTTATTTAAATTTGAAACATAACTAACATAACATAAGATTACATTGTACAATCTCCGTCATATCTTTATTACGAAGAATTTTCAGCTTTCTCCAACATTTTTAAATACATTATGCAGGATTCATTCAATGCTTTAACTACTTAATTACAATTTTATACAATTATGCTTCCGCCACTAGCACCAAATCTTATAAAATTTTATGTAGTTGCAATAAAATCTTATTTTTGAATAAACATTCCGGGTCGGAGCTGTGACAAATTACCGCAGCTTGCCATCAAAAGCCAAAACGAACGCTGGATAAAATAATTCTTTTCAACGACGTCGAATGGGCTCAACTTGCAACCTAATTATTCATACCACGTTTAAATCCCTTTTGTTGTCAGACTTTGACAAAATATGTATTTAATTTGCATATTCCAGTGTATCTTTATTATCCAAAAGTGTAATATATCAAAATTTTCGGTTTGGGTATTGTAGTTATGTATCATAGTAAAATACTGTTTGAAACTGTCTGGAAATAAATAAACGAGTATTTCTCTTCTTTCTCAAATCAAATACATTACAATGGCAGAGTCTTTTGCAAAAACCACTGTTAGCATCAAAATATTTAGGATTGGGTTGTCTATAGCGCACGAAGTAGATCGAAGGTTCTAACAAAAACTAATTAAACTGAACATCGGCATGTGTAGCCTCGAGAAGTAATGAATAGTGGAGGACCGGAGAATCCACCTCCGCCTCCGGCTACCGTGTAAAAAAACAGCTTTAATTAAAGCACTGTGATCTTTGAACAGTGAGCTTGATTTTAATTGAAATCGCATCCCAAGAATCTATAAATAGATGTGTTATTGCAATGTTATAAAATATAACTGGAGTATTCTAACTAAGTATATCTATATATTTAAAAGTGTAAGCAGTAAATAACACCCATAAAAGTTTACAGTCAATTCAAGATGTGAACGTGATGTACTCAGTAAACCGGTTTAACACTCGAAGTAGTAAAGATGGGGAAAATCGTTCTTTCAGCAGTTATATAAACTTGTACACAAGATGAGCTGACATCGGCGGACGGCACAATTGCTGACTGCGTATGTGTTTGTCCCACATATCTTGTGCATGTTACTGTAAGGCGCTATGCCAGTTTCTTATAGCCATTTTGCCAATTCATATTCATTCCTTACATAGCCACCATTTATGAGTATACAAATTACATGTACAAAAATAGCCGTGGTACAATAGTGCATATTCACTCATAATTCACTATATACCATTATGAAACATCTTTGTAAAGGAATATAACAATAGCCAATGGAGGACGAGTATCAAAGATTTCTTAGAACCCACACACCACGACACAGACATGGTAAATGCTCAGCAAGAGATAAAACTTGAATAATACTTTAAAACATTGTCAAAGCTACTACAGACTTATTTCATCTTTTATTTATGTTAACGTACGTATCCTATCTTTTCCAACTGAATAAAAAAGCTGATAATAGTTTAAAAGAATGTTTCATTGTACTAAAACGTTGTGTAAGTACGAAACAAGGCTATGTCTGCGTAATCAAGTTGTGAAAACACCAACAGAAAACGAAGAAAGAATCGTCTCAGTGAATATTTCAACACAATCTTTTTCATCTTAAATATAAAATAACTTATTTCTTAAAGAATAATTTGTTATTCAAACATAACCAAGCAAGGATTAATCACCTAAATTTCTTAACAGGGTTTAATATAGTACTTAATTATAAATCTAAGACAAAATATAGTCCAATTTTGTGCGTCTTTAGAAAACTGTTATATACCTCCTACCCCGTTAAGTCGCAAATATTTAGGTATAGTGGAAGGGTGCCAAGTCTCAATACCAGCCCCATTTACACTACTGGGTCAATAATGAACTCTTGAAAACTCAAACGCCCCGTGCTTGTCGTATCGTATCATTTGCATATTCAAGAATATTCAAAGACGTTCCATAAATCAAGGTTATTAAACCAAAGCCAAAATAACTGATATATTTTGAATAAATGCTATGATTTAATTTCTCCGTTTATTCCAAATATTGCTTATACAAATCATTTGTTTTTGCATTAAAAGTATATATTCATTCTGATAGATAAATAAAAAAATCCGCTGCTGTTTATCGCTCCTGGCAGTGTTGTTTTAATATTCCGAGAGCTGACTACATTTTTATATTAAAATTTTTAGCATTATTAAAAATTATGCTGTAAAGTTTATATTAGTAGCATTAATATTTATATTATTCTTGAGTTACTTTGAAGGCTCAAATAAATTGACGATTGTACGATAGTCTTATATTTTGTGAGTAAATTACTTCCGAGAAAGTATTTTACATGTTTTTATAGAACAAACAGTTGTATATCATCATATACCATTATCAGTTCGTAATGCGATGTCGCTGTTTTGTCCCGGCTCAAAGAGTATGTTTCTGGAGACAATTCTCCTACATCTAGATTATGTTAGATCGTTAAGGACTGTAACACACATTATAGAGATTCAACCAGAAATACATAATAATAACACAGCGAATGTTTTACCAACAGAAATTACTGTGTGATTGCTTAATCGTATAAATAATAAAATGTACGAGCATTTATTTCGAAAATAAGATGTAAATCAATCACCCAATTACTGAATGTTTACGGTACGTACACTGTGAAGTAGCGATATGTGTATACATTATAGGTAGAGAGATGTCACAATTAATTATGTCTCTGTACTTATCAGGTTGACTAAGGTGTTCTAGTCTATAATTAGTATATACCTACTCATTATTCTTGCTTTCGTCCTCTATATAGGTCACTATGTCAGGGGCGTATCTTATAACTTTTATACATATTTTTTAACTATAATGAACTTGTTATAACAGTTATACTTGATAATTCAGTACAAGAATGTCAAGGTTCTAAAGGAAATGAAGATAGCTCGTCAGGAATACTAAAACTCCCAATAATGGTCAATTTGACATAGCGTCGCTTTGTATTATATAATATAATAACTTGATCTTTAGATGTTAGGAGAATAGTAATAAATTCGGTCCCTCGTCAATTCGACGTATGTGTGGCAAAAGCATTATTCCGGCCGGCTCGGACGTACTGACCATGCATATTCATGTACCCTATCCGGAGGCGCGTATTAATTTGCATCCTGATCCAACAACCATTTCAGTATCATTGTCCATTTTCGTTTCTTCACTAAAAATTTTCACCCGAGTGAAGGCGAGACGGTTCAATGACACATGAAATCGAAGTTTCCGCATAAAATAACGTGAATAAACCCGATATTTGAATTTAAATTTTAAAGCGAACGTAAGGAAATATTATATTCTTCTTTTGTCGTGCAAAATTTTGTTAGTCATTATTCTAGGTGTATAAATATAGAAAGGAAAATGCTTACAAAAGTTTTCTGCTAAGAAAACGCTTATTGTGATCTCTGTTTTGTGTGAAATAGCCAGATATATACGGTCGGGTATTGGAAGTGGTCGAACGACACACGTGCCGGAAATTGTCTTGTAGTTTCTTACTTCTAAACCAGTGCTCTGTGTAATTTAGTGTCCTTGTGTCTAGTTATTATATAAAGGAAACCACGCCCAAGGTTACCGAGACGGCTGTAGCTATCAAATGTGTACGTGACCAGCTAAGCAGAACTAGCAGAATTATGTACTAGAAACAGCTGATGCGTCGTGTTTATGAGCCGTGTAACCTAGCTCTTTATGTTTTCACTCTGTTCTCGTAACACTGTATTTTCTTGATTGTTCTGTCCATCACAAGAAGTTCATTATTGTGTTTGTTATAAATTACTTACAAGTAGATACTAAGTGTGTTTTTATTTCAATGAATAAGATCTTATTTCACTTTTAAGATAATTATATATTTATATTAGGTATAAAAATAAAAAAAATATCAGATGGCATGGAGGTGGCATTGGACCAAAATAATGAACAATGGAGAACACAAATCACATGAAGCTCGAGACTTGAATTATGATTTTATCAAATACTATCCTGATCTGCATTGTCTTACTAACAACGATCGCTATATTCTATAAGATAATATAAGATGATATAGCGTGTTTCGAATGAGAAAATCTAATGAAAACATTTTAATAAGAAGGGTTCATAAAACCTTCTCGATTTATTACTGTAAATAAAGATTTTTACATTGCAAGATAATGAAACAGTATTCAGAAAGTAGATTTACTTTGCACATACTTGAATTTTATGTTTTTATTGGCCATTGGGGTGTAAACTATAATGAGCTGACTCGTTGTGTGCAGTAATTCTTACCGCACACTAATTCCCAGTAGAACGATGAAGAAGCTTTATTCTAAGTCGTTTCACTATCTACAAACTGTTGAAGGTCCGTGCCAAAAGCATTGTATGAATAAACTTTACACAAGTATGAAGTAATAAGGTTAATCCCGTCTCATGATTATTTTCAACATTTTTCACATGGTAACCCACATTCGTATGACAACGAGGGTTCCGAACTTAGCGTTTGTTTTTGTAATATTCGTAGGTACACTGTTTTTCGTATTGTGGAATATTTATAAGGCATAAGTCATATCCATAACGGAGTTTGTGTTTGCATTTCAAATAAAATTTCACTGCGATATCATTTTAAGAATACTGCTATGTACTTATTCTGCCGCTCTATATTTTCAATATTATCTAACACGTTGTCTACGTGAATGCGTACGGGATAAGTAATTTAATTAGGTATCAAAACTCTTTCTATTCTTTAAAATTATCATCGTTTATGCGCTTTTTATTAATAAATTCGTTAATAAAATTGGAGAGACGCTGTTAGAAGTTCCATATCCGATTAAAGTTAATATCAAGTCGTCATTTGCCTCCGCTCACTGATTCGTCCTTACCTAATTAAAAGGAATGAAATTGATAGTATAAATTTCTATGGACAATTATAGGGGCCTTTTATTTCTATGGATTTAGATATTAAAAGAGCAAATTAATGTTAATAAGTATTTGTATTAATTAACGATGAATGTCTGACTTTTATCTTCGTTAGTATAGTTAATAACCTTTTGCAAACCAATTTGCTCCAATCGGTCAACATTTTGAGAAAACCCGCATGTCTGAGAAGCAAAAAGTTCGGCGATAAGTGACATAATTATGCCAGCCAACAGTTGGCAAACGTGATAGATTATAGCCTGATCCCTGATAGTAAACCTTTGCTGTCCTAGAAACAAAAATGGGCTGATTACGAACCTTAAATACGTATTACATGTTGATAAAAACCTCAATTGTTTTTGTTTTTAAACAATTTAAAAAAGTAAATGACACCAAAAAGGTCTTAAAACCCTATTTTTTTTTATTGAAACATAAAAAATAAAATAAATGGAACCAAAAAGGTTTTGAAAACGTATGATCAGTTCTAATCCTGGGTTATATGGCGTGCACGGAACATCTGAAACTGAAACTTTAAACTTTAATCCATTTCGGCCCAATCCATATCCGCAGCAAGTTGGTTCAAAATATCCAATTTAAGTCTAATGGAAGTTTTGGCAATTTGATGAATTGATTCCTGTGTCTATAGAGAAAATGAAAGGAAGAAATATATTACACAACCCCATGTATAAGGAAAAGTAGACATTAATGTAGTGAAAAGTAAAAAATAAGGAAACTACTACGTTTGTTTCCTCCTTGCTCTCCTATTATTGAAAGAGATCAATACGTTATATTAAGTTAATACGTTACAATAAGTTATATCTTATTGTCAAATAAATGTTAAATTTTTTATAAGATTTAAAATGGGATAATCGAATATATTTTTTTCAGTACAGTTTTCAAAATAAGTTAAACAGCTCGGCTTTAATAAAACGAGATAGGTACAATATAAAATAAACATTTTCAATTGTGTCATTTTATCAACACTGCCCAATCTTTATCGCTAATTGTTGGTTAATTATCCGTGACAAGGCCTTAAGCAATTCAAAATTTAACTGCTTTATGAGCCATTGTGAAACTTTTAACCATCCGTCAGAAGTTTATGAAATATTCAAATTCAATAGCAATCTTAAGTTTTACTTTAAATCGTAAAATCTAATCCTTTGAACCAATGGCTAAATATACATGATTTTTACAATTTTGAATTAATACAAATTTAAATTATTTTATAAAACTCTTCTCACCTTCAAGCTTCTTTATTGATTATATCAAGAATATCCCGGTTCTTAATTTGATCAAAATCGTATCAATGATAACATAACAATATAATATCTACGTTTTCGTTAAAGATATCATAAACAACTGTCTTGCAAAATTAAGTGGAGCAGTATTAATAATATTTTTATCTAATCAATCTGTTCTAGACAGACTATTGTTCTAAATGGTAAACGTCTACTCGTTTACCGCACCTCATGTATAATAAAAATATAATATTTCCTCCCTAATTTCTTGGATAATACAAATTCCCATACAAACACGCATTACCATTAATCTATCCCGTAATATTACACATAATATTTTCATGTTACAAGGCTCACAATACACGGTGAAGTTAGTTGCCGTATATAATCCAGTCGTTTAATTAAAACACAGTCCGACTGTAATAAGTTTCGAGAAGTTCTCGCTTAATTATTACAAAGCTAATTATGTCATTTTCAATGAGAACAGCTATTGCTTTATCAAAATAACAGCAAACACTAGTTAGCGTCGTGAATCCAGTTGTGAATAAATGGTGTACTTTTTAGAGAATCGTTCCCAGAATAATGTTCCGTCCAATTTCAGAAATTACATAATTTATCCATTCCAACTGAAGAATTGTGTTATTCCTTGGCACTCGACCATGCCTTAAGTAATCATTATGATTCTTTACACTAATTAACCAGCTCTGTCTGGAATATAAAATCGGAGTAAGTGATTTTTCTAGAAATTCTGTTTCATTACTTATTAAACGTGATTCTTATTTCACCGTTTCATACGGTTCAGTTTCCTCAATAACAATAAGACAACTTTGCATAGCAACGTATTTTTTCTTTCAATAATCGAGAGATTATTTCACACGTTACATACGACCGATATGTCGTTTGTTTTAATTGTTTGACTATGATAACTATGAAACAGTTTGATTTAACCATAATAAATAATAATATAACTGGGCCTTTAGACAAACGTACGTAACGCCATGGAATAGAAACTGCTAACGCTAATTATTGACATAAGCTCATGACGTTTTGGTAATGGTTCGGTCACACTACCAACGACGACGACAACCACGACCAAAATTCCAATCTTGCCGAAATTTGTTCAAAATAAATATTAAAATCTCCCGTCATTCTGGTACTCGGAAATAAAAATTTTCGAGGTCAATTAATAAAAAAAAATATGTTTTTTTGCGATTTTCGCCGAGACGGTAAGTTTATCATACAAATCACCTGGACCAAAATTGTAGATCATAAAATTATCTATAAAAAAGGTTAAATACATTTTTTTCTAGGAGCCACCGTTTCTATGAAAAACCTATTTTTTTATCCATTGATCTCAAAAAAATTTTTTCCAAACACCAATACGACAGGAAATTCTTATATTTCATTTTTAATTGTGTTTTGCACAATTTTATTTAATTGCGACTGGATGAAAATTTTGTTTGTGGTCGTCTTCGTCGTTGGTAGGGTGAACAAATCCTTAGCGAAATATCGTACGCTTTTGACAATTGTTATCGCTAGCGGATTCTATTCCTTTGCGTTTTGACGGATGTCTAAGCGCTCTGAGCTTAATTTGTATGCGAATGAATATGTTTGACAGGGTTTTGATTTTATACAAAACATACAGCCGAATGCGTGCTCATTATTTTATCCACAAAATATTTAGTGTTATGATAAGCATATATTTAATGTAAATGAATATCTAAATAGGCTATTTATTACAATACAGGTTATATTCCCCAGGGTTATATTCACATGGTTAGTTTTATTTATATCCTGTTGTCATTTTATGTAAAAATGAAAATTATTTTAAAAATTTTAGTTACTACGGCACGGCATATTATTTTGTCATTAAAACCCTTTTTGTTCACAATTTATATAAATCTTTTTGCCCTCATAACTTATTTAGACCGTACCCTAGTACGAGATATACCTACTAACGAATTCAGTTCTGTTGTAGAAAAGTATGAATTAATTAGTAAAGACTCTAGTTCCTTATTGGAACATGTAAACAACTTTACAATATAACTATGTCGGAAGCGAGTTTAAACCCGAGAATTTCTTTGATACGCTTTACTGGTATCAAGTGTACTTCAAGTAAAATTAATTAATAGTGAATATCCCGCACGCGGCTCCGCTTAGATCTTAACGGCTCTTGTTTCGAGGCTTCTGTAATACCGTATCTTTAACAATTTATTTGACACTAGCACTCGACTTAATAAATATTAACAGTTTGTACGCTATTAAAACGAAAGTACCTATTTAGAAATTACGTACATTATGTTAATTAAAAACTGTTTGAATAAGCAAAAATTTTAACAGCTTGCCGTGCTTGTAATATCTGTCGTATCTTTCATAATTAATTGAATAAAGTAAATTTGCATACTAGCTCCCGGCCTTAATTAAAATATTCATAGTTTATTGAAAAAACTATAAATTTAGAGAAAAACAAATCTTTCGAAAAGTTTACACTTCAAATTCGCACTAAAATACCAAATTATACATTTCTTGCTCTATCATAATAGCGCCATGAATATAAAATTACATGTACGAAGTATACAACGTTAACGGTTAACCTATATTGGAGCCAGAAAAATTATTTCCATTCAATAAATTATGAAAGACTGCAGTAATTGTAGGAGAAAGTAAAAAGTTAATTAAAAAGAATAAAAAGCTCATCTTCTGCACCATATTTTTTCATAGTGAAAAAGGGTTCTATCAAATAGCAACTATAAATTATTGGGCACGATATTGGCTTCAGAATTGAAGTGGTCATTTTAAGAATTTATTGTGCTATATAGTTCATATTTCATTCCCTTTTGTGTCACGTTGTAGACGATTTTAGGGTTGAGCTAGCGCTTGAGCTGACGCTTGGAAATCCGGGCGAGACGAACCGTCTGCGTGAAATATTGCTTAGTCTAAAGAGACTTGACTAGCCGTTTTATATGTATTTTATACGTGACAGTCGACCAAGCATGAATCGGGTCACTTTCACACCTCGTCTACCATATATTTACAAAAAATCTGCGAAAAATATCGTAGCGTTGAGTTTGGTTGAGTTACATAACTGACCAAGCTGATAGTCTTGAATTTGAACGTATGATAAAGTTTACTTCAATAGTGAATAAGATTTTTATTTCAAAGTTACTCATATCTGTAGAGATGACTTTGAAATAATTATTAAAGCATGCATTATTCAGTTAACCTGTTTTTCAAATGTTTAGGTACCTGAACATCCTGCAAGTTTCTTGACATCATGACAAGACATCCTAGTATTGCTGTGCGATGCTAATTATGAGACAAGATTTTTTGTAACTTACATATTATATAAAAAATAAAATAGAATGAATCATGATAGAAAAAAATTTGCCTCTATGAATGAAGGTACCTTCATTTATATACAGAACCTCAAACAGGCAATTAATTCTATACATTATATTATTTAAAATTTATATATTTTATACATATCTATTCTTCTGAATATAAATGAAGGTAGACATACCTTCATTTATACAGGGTTACAGGAAAAGTCGACCTAGATCCGTTAAGGGCGTGTAGTACACATCATTTCTGAATGATTTCACTATGAAACCCCCCCTCCAAAACTTAACCGTTTTCGAGATATTCGAGTTTTAATTTTTTTTATGAAAATGCCCAATTTTTCGGCTATTCAATTGAATATTTTGAATTTTTTTGACTCTTATGATTATTTTTTTGGTTTTTTACATGAAGAATGAGATGCTTAATGACCTCAATGACTAAAATTGCACGTAAGTTAACTAAATAGGTCATTGTAGACGATCGAAACTTAAGAAAATAAGTACAAATTATAAAAAAATATTTTTCTTTTCTCGATATCTCAAAAAATTATTATGGCACTTGCTCTGCAGATGTGCTTAAAAACATCTACATTTTATCAGCTATCCAACGAGGTATAACACTCTAGGGTATTTATTAACCTCAAAGGTGAAACTTAGTTTCTAATTAAGTGTGTCCTATGTATGTTTGTGAATTGATTTAAGGTGTGGTCATTTAATCGTTTAACAAAAGCAGCCTTTTCAGAAATATTCATTTATAACGCGCATTATTCACGTTCAATTAATTACGCCGAAATATATATGAAGTAAAATAAATACGTTTGCCACCACAAACTTATTCATAAAGATAAATAATTAATGAATGGCTTTCGGGATTAATTATATAATAATTTTACAATTTTCATAATAATTTATAATGCGATGCAAATAATAGCATGTTTATGTGCAAATTAAAATCGAAATAATTAATTTTTCACTGTGTTTTCTTTTCACGCGCGTTCAGTTCACGGTATTTGCTTTGTTATATTCTTATTAACTAATAACACGTTAGGTGCATTATATTATGAAAGCTCTCTTCATAAATATAAATAATAATCTTACACTTTTTTCCTAACTAGTTGCTGCTATATTATGGATTTGACATTGGGGAATTCCGTGCATTGTGACGACAATACATAGAGAGGCCTTTACTACTGTTATATTTAACTAATATTTATGATCTTATCCAGGGGGCTATTATAGTAAGAAAACAACCTTCGCAAAACACACTTCCTAACTTATTTATACTAACGAAATGAATATTTAGTAAAACATTTTTATTCTACGAGAAAATGTACTTGCTACATTTTATTGCTGCTAAATAAACATAAATAAGTCGAAAATCCTTTACTGCAATAATATTGGTATTCAAAACTAAAAGCTTCGAGACAACACACTTTATACCCCAATTCATCTCAGCTTAATACCGCAGGTGAATTGGCTGGGATCCAGAACCAACACTATTTCTACAACTTAGAATCTATCCCTTTTAGTTATTTACGAGATGTGCGACTTTCACACAATCCATTTTAATCGAATAATCTTTAAAATACTTTAGATCCAACCGTGATACAATTTGGAATTATTCCATTAATCTCAAGTTGCTACGGCGAAGCTCAAAGGAAACGTTATTAGAAATCTATGAATGTGAATCGATGTGTTCACGGAGTCAAACATCGAATTATTTTAATTTCAGCTCTGATTATTTATATTGGCAAAAAGGATAAGGTAGGTATACAAACGCGCAAAACGGTTCTAGCTAAATTAAATTATACTTTACTTAAATCGTGTTTAATCAGTTTTCTGAAATATGCACCTACGCGACCGGTGTCGGTACACCATAATTTATGTTAGAGAAACACATTTTATATTCAAGAGAATATTTCTGGACCAATTTTGAGAACGACCTTGCCCCAGAATTATTTTATCGGTCGACGAGTGAAATACGTAAATACGTTTAACTTTTACTTTTGGGTAAATAATAAATTCGAAAATAATTTAAGAAGTATAATTTTACGTTTTCTTTGAACCTGCTTTTTATTCGCAATAATAAAAAATAATGACGCAATTTTTAAAAATGCTTATAATATTTATTTTAATCAAATAAATTGGAAATTGTTTACAAAAATAAAAGTATGTTTTGAAGAAGAACTGTTTGAAAATGCCAGAACAAGATTTTTATACTTACCTACTTTTTATTATTCAAAACAACTCTCGATATCATCGACAATAACACCTCGCAAGTTAAAAACATCAAGCTGTTTGCACAGAGCTTGTTTAAGTAAAATATTCAAACATTTGTCGCTGTTGCATAACAACAATAGTAAGCCATTAGTTCAGATTATTTAATATCGATTACGCAATCCAAATTCTAAATCAATAGTCGTTGTCATTCTGCTGCATGCGACCTAAATAAGACCATTCAGCCCCGATGTCATCATTTTCATATAGTGAATTAATTACGGAAAACTCAGTCGATTGGATAAAGGAGTTACATGTTAAGTGCTAAACTACGATAAGGCAGGAGACAGTGCACTTAGCTTACGAGCGCTTGGTAATGAGAAGTGACATGCATTCAAAGCATTCGCTATACCACAGTCTCGGTTTAAATGAATGCATTTTCCGCGCCAACAAACAACAACATTGGTGTTCGAACAATGTTCTTGATGTTCCAATATGAGAAATACAAAGTTTAAGCCCCAGAAATTTTTCACAAGAACTTCTTTATGAAATATCTCGGATTTATTTTGTAATGCACTTAAAATGCAAAGCTGAAATTCTATGCAATTTTAAAGCTGGGGTTGCTTTGTGCTTAGTCACGTAAAATACACTACTATAATCGTTTTTGTTGTGTAAAAAGCGTTACATTATAATTCAATTTAGCAAGCGTAAAGTTGACGACGTAAAATGATATTTACATTCTAGCAACAATATAGCGGTCTAGGAACATTATCTCCCTTTTGTAGAGTGAATAGGTAATATTCCACTTTATTTATAATATCTGAGTTAAATGGTGATTTTATGTCCTGTTTTTATGCTAGATCTACCTACCCTACAAGTACAAACTTATCCGTAATAACTTCAACAATATATCGGGGAATAAACGTAAGAACTCATTTTATTTGTCATTTTTATTGAGTTAAAATGATACTACTATTGTTGAATATGCAAATTCAAACTTATTTAATGCTATTTGATATTCATTGGTATTTCTCGTATTCGGTTGATGTTTTTCGAAAGTTATTTTTGTTGTTACAATTCGTCATGGTTCTTTATTCCTTTATTACCTTGTTTTTGAAGTTACATTTTCCTCATTTCCCAGTCGTTCTTTGAAGATGCCATTTTTGATTTTAGGGCAGCATTTGAATTTGTTCTAAAATTACGTTTCAAAATCTCTCGAAAAATATTTTTTGAAATTGCATTAATCACGTTTTACATTTGTGTTTTTTACACCAACATCCATTTCATTTTTCCCGCAAAGTATAAGTAAGTATTAATATTAAGCTTACACTCGCGTATGAGGCACATTCTAATACCCATACATTTTCTAAACCTTCGCAGATCTCTTAATAGGAAAACTGTGTACGTGTGAAAAAACCACTCATCCTCCTTTTTTTTATATTATTCTTTACATGAAACATTATTTCAGATAGTATTACACTCCAAATATAACTTATAAAGTAAAATAACTATAGTGACCTTACATAACATTAAAAAGTAGTGGGTGGATAAAGTAATAAGTCTTTGGAACTTACCTTAACCGAAGTAGCTACTAGTTATTATTCTGTGACCGAAGTCAACATTTCAAACACTATTTATTATAATACAAGCTAAGCGATACACCGTTTGTACTAGGTGCATTCCCAGCAAATCGTTCCCCATCGGCCAAAGAAAGTATGAGAGCGCAGTCGATGTATTGCAATATTGAACATAACTCTATGCAACATTGCTATGCGATTAGAATTTAGGAATTTAGTTACGGTCGTGGACACAATTTGCACACGAGCCATGATTGTTTCCGCGGCGAATACCACGTGATAGGCGTAAAACTCGAATGTAATGGCAGCCCGACACGTTCCGATCCCAAATTGTTTAATAACTACCCTCACGCCTACATACATTTGTAAATTAAACTTGCAACAATTTAATTAGGTTATCTGTCCGGTTATAACTTGATATATCCTTCTTTGTTTGTTTGTTTAACTCGGTCTAGTTAAATTCAAACATTTGTTAGTTTAATCGTTTCTGTTCTTGTTTATCTTTCGATGATATCGTTTAAAAGAACTTTACTTTTATTCTGTTATAATTTTTAACAAGGATTTACTATACCGTCCAGCACTTTAATAATTAGATACAAAATTGATTAACAAATTCTTCTTTACGCCAACATTTCTATTTTAATATTCATAAACCATACTGATATTAAAAAGCAGTTCAGTTTTATAAATATTTATATTAAAATATTTATCTTTGAAAATGAATTTTAATATTCCCTTAAATTCAAGCCACGTCTGAAACTCTCTGGATAATCTTGATTTATACGTAAACTAAATCCGTCCATTAATGTTCCGTCCTAAACTCCAAAAGTATCTTATTTCAATTTAATTGCAGACGATCCGCGGGTTCATAATTTCATATGTTGAACTTCTACAAAATTATGTTAATTTTCGTCGGCAGCTGTATACCACATACACTAGTGTGTGTGTGAACTTAGGTACTAAATTAATTGTTTATGTATTAATTGCACAGAGTAATTCTCTATTGAGATTTGAACTCGGAACTAGCTTTCAAATATATATAATTTGGGTGCTATTGTTTACCACACTAAACTTTCCAATGCAAATATAACTGATGAATAGTGTGCACAAATTCAACTCAGTAATGAGATATGTAATCAGCAAAGTGCGTTACCTAATACATGTTTGTCCATAGTAATTTGCAAGGAAATGTGTGTTTACTGGGATTGCTTTTGTCGGTGCGACAATATTATTAATATTAATGCAATATACGAATGTATTCGTACTCGTTTAACACTTCTAAAGTCATGAATTATTCACGAAAAAGTTAGTGCGCTGTTACCATAAACAACCAGAAATAGGTATGAATAATGTACTTCTATATAATATATTGCCTATGAATACTGACAGATATAAACAAAGGTACCTACATATTACAGGTATTGATGTGACAAACACTTTTACGATATAAACAATATTAATGTTACGATATAAACAAGTTGTCGGTTTAACTATGATTTACTGCAGTCGTACTAGGGTTTCGTGTGCTTATTTCACGGTTAATTAATTCTCAACCAAGAACATTAAGAACCTTAACATTTACCTTAAGGTGGTTAACCTGAACATTAAGAAATAGCGAAGACAAACATTAAAAACAGGAAAGGCTTGCCATTTAAAAAGCGAAAATAAACTAGAAAGTGACAATTTAATTTGAACAAAGCTTTACTAGCGTTCCACAGGAAAGGAATGTGAGATACAATAAAAAGTAATGATGCGTACGGAAGCCGGATTGTAATGAAGCTCCTTTCCCTGTAGGTACATTGCCACACGGCCCATTAATCCAATTCCCCCGAAAGTGAACCAAAGAGTATTTGATGCAAACGCGATGAGCCGATCATATTTAAATTTTCCCAATGGC
>CAJQZM010011616.1:0-12575 GCA_907164665.1 Colias nastes | reverse complement strand
TGGTTCATTTGACCCATATTTTTTTCCTATGCGGGCTTGTAGTCTATTTATTTCGTTTATCAAATGGGATGATACGACGAGGGTAATAAAACGCCATATAACATGATAACGAAGTCCCATCATAGTAACCAACGTAAGTAATCAAAATTATTAATAATATAAATAAAATAGTTTTTGCTCAGTTACGAATTAACTTCGAAGTAGGTAACAAAAAGATCTTTTTCTTCGCGCGAACCAAGCGTTAACCAAATATTTTTTTTAATGTGAATAGGGAAGCACAGACCACAATCTCGCCGGATGATTTAGATGTGGTCTAAGATGGTACGCAAAAAATAAGTATAGAGTCAAAATAAGATACGTAAACGCATATCTATTATCTTCTATAACTAACCTATAATTGTTGTAATTTACGAGCTATGAATATAGTAGTAAATAAACTACCATCCAAGAAATTAAACTTTGAAAATAGAAAACAAACGATTTAGATTCATTTACCTATTTATGCCCTAAAAGTTCTAACCCATAGCTTTGTATGTAAACACATAATATGCTATCATTAGGCGTATCAGTCGAAATGTTTTTATGTTATAATGTTTTAAAAACATAAAAGGTCAGCGATAGAATGTTAGCTTACATAACCGATAGCGTTAAATGCAAAAACGTTGTGACCGTCATGTACACTGAAATACGCAAAAAATTGTTTGTATAACATTCTTAATTCTCAAATAATACTAATCTAATCTGGGAATACACGTGACAAGTAATTAAGGTTGTTTTTTAAGTTTTCTATGTATAAGTAGGTAGGATAGTCGACCGATATATATTTTTTCCTTTTATTTTTTTTTTCAGAATCAAAATTAGGCGTGCTATGCAGTTCAGTATTTTTTCTTGCCTATATTATCAGCCGCAATATTCAAACAATTCACAAGATAAACAGTGTATATTAAAAACTAATCAGGTAGACAATTTCTTACCAATCCTAGAAAATCTAGTATTAAAAACCGAATAGGTACCTACCTTATTTACACAGAAACTGTCCTACTGGAAAGACAAAAGGTCGCTCGCTAAAGACAAATGATGAAACATTTTTAAAAATTGCTATGCTAATTTTAACGCGGTATGGGTATCTCTAGAATCATTTATTTATTTATTTATTCTCCATTGTATACAGTTAGGAAATACAAGAATGAAAAATATTCAATAAAAGATAAGCCAATCATTTTTTACTATTGGACGTTAAATCGGAAGTAATACAAAATTGTTTTGTTATCAATTATCATGATAATATTGTAATTACTTAAACGTGCATGGCTATCTCGTGCCACATATACGATTAAGGGCATGCATATATTGTACTATGTAGGTAATATAAACATAGTAGTAATATCAATCATGACATGTTAATGATTATTTTTCCGACCCAAATATCGACCAATAGAATTGCACCATTCGACGTCACGTGGTACAACCTACATGGTCCATTGAAAAGTTACATTTGGGGTTGCATTTTTTAGAGGACGCAATTTTATTTTTTTGATGTGTAGGGGTGGTCAGTGTGAAGCTATCACCAAGTTTGTGGGGTCGCCACCCTTGTCCCACGGCCGCCATCTTGAAAATAGCGGTTGATATGGTTTTTACGATATATCTCTTAAACTATTTATTTGATAAAAAAAATTTGTTTACATTATTTGTTGCAAATTAAATACTCTACAACTTTGATCCTGCAACTTTTTGTCGTAGAACTATAAATAAAAAAGTTATAAGCGAAAATGTTCAGAAATTAGAGATATTTATATTTCTCAATAAAACTTTTTTTTATAATTTTACGTAGAAATGATATTTGACCATTTTTGTAGATTGTTTTTCGAGGAACAACTTTTATATACAACATTTTTTCATTAATTAAATAGCTAAGGTTTTACAGCGCTCCGAAGTGAGTACTAATTTTCAGTACTCTGAACTATACAGTATACTTATATTATGTGTGTACTAATAATAATTTGTCATCAGTAATGTTTTTTTTGTTATTATAATATTTTTAATAATTAATTTTGCAATATCACTAATAATTAATTATTGAATCTTTTCCCCACCACCCAGGAGGTAGAGTCTGGAAGCGCGACTTTTTTTTAAGTCGAAAAGCAGGTCTGAAATGTTCTGCAGTGTGCTTCTATTGTTCTGGAGTATGAGAAAAGAGCCAATAGCCAATATATGTATAGTTAAGAGTACTGAAAAATAGTACTCACTTCAGAGCGCTGTAAAACCTTAGTTATTGACGTTATGAAAAAATGTTGTACATAAAAGTTGTTCCTCGAAAAACAATCTACAAAAATGGTCTGATATCATTTCTTCGTAAAATGATAATAAAAAGTTTTATTGAAAAATATAAATGGCTCTAATTTCTGAACATTTTCGCTTATAACTTTTTTATTTATAGTTCTACGACTAAAAGTTACTACACCAAAGTTGTAGAGAATTTAATTTGCAACAAATAATGTTAACGATATTTTTTTATCAGTTAAATAGTTTAAGAGATATATCGTAAAAACCATTTCAACCGCTATTTTCAAGATGGCGGCCGTGGGACAAGGGTGGCGACCCCACAAACTTGGTTTTAGCTTCACACTGACCCCCCCTACACATCAAAAAAACAAAATTGCGTCCTCTAAAAAACGCAAGGTTAGGGCTAAAAAATGTAACATTTCAATGGATCAACATGGTATTATACTGATAATTTTTTGAAAATTTTCTCTGGTAGTTGCTATATATAAAAAACAAAACATGATCCAGTCAAATTAACCACACGTCAAACTGACAGGTTGAATTCAATTGTGAAAATTGGAGATTTTGCATGAAAATGAGTCGATTTGGAGTTTGTTCTCTGTCCACCATCGATAAAAAAGTTATTTGTTAACTATACATTTCGTCTCATGGTGCAATTCTATTGGCCGACATTTGGGACGGAAAAATAATCCCCCGAATACCACACGAGCTTCAAAATTATCTGGCATTTCCCTCAAGGTTCCCTGCAAACAAATAAAGTCGTCAAGTTTTTCAGGAAAAATCACTCGCGCTTCGCGCTCGTGATTTTTTAACCTGAAAAACTTGACTCCTTCATTTGTTTGCAACGAACCTATCGAGAAATACCCGATAATTTTGAAGCTCTTGTGGTATTATAAGTGATAAATCATACTGCACGCGAGTGTTAAATTTTTCACTGATTTACAAATTTACAAAAGTGTGCACAAAGAATATAAATTCTGTCGTACTTAGTATTGTCTCTTTAATGCTAACCGTATGCACTGTGCCTAAATTGACCTAAATAATAAATATAGGTAGGTACATAAATATTAATCAAACTGCAGCTGGAGCCCGGAACTCAAACAATAAGTTATAATATATCCGCTCTTTTTAATTGCAATTTGTACCGCCTAACTAACCTTTAAGACTTTATATAGCCTTAACAGTGTCCTCAATCAACCAATGTAGAATGTTACCATTAAATAAATAAAAATTGACGCACATACTTCCGATATGAACACTGAACAGGTGTCAGGAAATAGTATTGCATTCCATATAAAGAACTTGTTTTATTTAGCTCTACATATCTTCAGGCACTAAATACTAGGTTAGATTAAATTAAATGAAATCAAAGTTTAAAAGACTTAAAAGTATTGTATAAACGGAAATTTAATGCAAATGTTAAAGCGGTATTATTAATTGATTAAAAAAAATAACGATGCAAATAAAAAGAATCCGTAATATTGACAGAAAAAAATATTAAAATAAAAAATAAAGTTACCTTCGGTATATTAAATTTTTTACAGATATTTTAACACAACATAATAAATTGAAAAGCACTATTACACACAATCCCACTCCTGCATTCGGTACTTCGTATTAAATCATTATCAGTACATTAGTGTAATAAAATTTGTAATAAAAACTTAGTTGTAAAAAAATAAATGGCTCTAATCACTATTTTTTTATCTTTTACGTCATAAATACAAATTAATATATACTAGTGTGTATAGCGTATACCTATACTAAAATAATAATATAATATATAAAGTTTGAATGTAACAATGAAAATTCACTTAAAAAAGGTATTCAAGAGTGACATAGAATGATTTCAGACCTTAGATAAGAAGTCAGGGCGAGCGTAGAGTCTATTTTTCGGTTACTCGTATTTATTGTGTTGTTTGAATGCGATCAATTGAACATGCACGTGATGAATTATCAAATAACGATACTTCGTTATTGAAGAGAGAAAGAGGTGAAATGAAATAAAAAAATAATCATTTTGCTAATACTCTTTAGTTCTATTTTACAATAAATATCGTTAAATGTTGGAGCTAGATTAAGCATGGGGAAAGCTTATAATATGGAGATTTTGTATTGGTAAACATTGAGTTACTATGTACTTTGGTAAATAATAATCTCATAAGAGTCCCTTAATGGCTATTATACTTAGCTGGATTAAGGGACTCTTATGAGTTTAAGAAAATTAACAATCGTGAGTTAAATATATGTAAGTAGATTATCATTTGTAGGTACACATTTTATCCTGTAAAGTGTTTACGTATGATAAGGTATAGCCACAGATATACAATACTATACGTATAGCTAAGCAATTATATTTAAATGATAGACACCGGATACGCCTATGGACGCCTTTAACAACTGAAGTTTTCCTTTACACCACAACTCCGTCAAAATGATGTAAATCGACAATTTTGCAAGTCACTATAATCATTTTGATATTGTGGCGTCACAGCTAAATTATTGTGTTGCGAAATTCATACTGTATGCTGCTGCAATTGTGAGCAAGATAGAGAAATAACGCGTGAAATTATACTACTATAAAATTACCAAAATGTTAACTTATCAATCTTATAGATTGATATGTCACGAAAATTTCACTAAAAAGGGGAAGAGAAATTCCAGATTCAATATTCATTTAAAACACATTTTTTTTTAATGTTCACTCAAATACTATATTTATATATAGGTAGTAGTAGAAATAAAAATGTAAATCCTATCTATCCAATTCTATTTTTTCATAAGAACGTGAAACAATATGAATTTATTTGATTTAATTATTGTCTTGGCATTAAAATTTCACTCATACCAAAAAAAATCCTTGAAGACATTTCAAAGATGAATAACAAGTATTTTAATTTATTTGCTGACAAATGGGATGTCGGATTAAATTCATACTGAAACATTTACTGACAATCTATCACGGCTAAGTCAGGGTCGTCACGCCTAACTACGGCCGTGTTCTTATTTAACTGGTGCACAATTTGTTAGTCAACTTATTTAATAACAGGTGAATTTTTTATGAAGACTAATTGACTTCTTGCTAGATTTTTTTTTAGACTGTGAATTTGAGTGCCAATTTTGAATAAGACGATAACACTTGCGAAAATAATGTATTTAAAATAGTTAGCATATTTTATCCTTTCAGACAGTCGGTTTAAAATAAGAAGCTTCAACGTGCTTCAACTTACAATTATCATTTTTTTATTCCGAAAAAATTACATCCTTTTTTGGTCTTTCCTACTCATATCTATTATCTGATAACCTGAATCAATCAACAAATTTGAAAAATTGGTAACAAGGAACAATTATAACTAGCAACTTCAGTAGGTTATTCCGATGCATTTTCATTGAGCGATTTCATTAAAATTATTGCCATTTATTTTAAATTATTTTGGCGGTATGTAACAATCTCAAGCCTTAATTACGTAATGATCTTACTTTCGCCCTACATGAGTGTTTAATGACTGTATCCCAGTTGTTTCTCGTTATCTACGATTTCACGGTAGAAACATTACATCTTCATTACATATTCACGTATCATTTAATGACGCTTGCTTACAAGTTAGTATCTCATTAATGCAAGCAAATGGTGTTCTGTCATGGCTTGAATTTCGATATTTGAGGAAGTTGTGTTGCTTTGTTTTAATAACATTACAGGTTTGGTACCTGCAAGTTTTGTTTTACAGAATTAAATTGATAAAAACGGACTGTGGATTTTTGGATGTTTTTAACGTATAACACTGACATAGGTACGTGTTTTTTTTACAAGATACAGACAAACACGTATTACAGTGTTATCACTAACACAGAAGTTTTTCAGTTATTGAAAACTAAGTAGGTAGGTTAATGTTTAGAATTGATATTAATACGAAAAAAACGCGAAATTGTAGTAGGTTGTGCTTTCCTTACCTACTCTGCCTCCGGTTAAGGGCGAAAAAATAAACACCTACCATAAATTGGCATTGGATGCTTCTTTTTATTCGATTATAAAACAAGCGAAGCCGTGTTCTATAACAATATTTTTATAGACAACAAATTATTATTTTCAGTATCGAATGTCAAGACCATCAAAATATCTATAGCGATGAGGGTAGTTGTTACTTATTATTGAATTATATCGCCGACCTTGTTCTATTAATTATTTTAACATGGTTTATTATTGTAGATTCGATAAACAATTATTGAAAGAACATGTTTTGATACATTAGTTTAATTTGTATGTTTAGAACATCTACCAGAAAGATCTCATCATTTCATTTGCTATACGGATGGATGTGCCATATCAAGTGCATCAGATATTAATTGTTTTATATTATTTATGACAGACGAACGATCAACATCAATCGTCGACGTATAAAGATATTTCCTAGGTTTATTGTTATAATAAAAAAATTTTTCGATCGTAAAGCACTCTCTGATGCTTCGCATCGTCGTGCAAAATGTATGTGGGTACGTATAATATAAGGTAAGTACATATCATTATACCTATGCAGTACATATGCAGTTATCACTAAAAATCATAATAATTCTCGTGCAAAATCATCCATTACCTCATTGTATCAAATCTCCGGGACATGACGGGCTCAGTGTTGAACATTTAAAGTATGGGGGGTGTCATTTGCCGAGAATACTTTCCATGTTCTACACCTTATGTATTAGCCACGCCTATCTTCCCGCGGCTCTCATGAAAACTGTAGTCGTGCCTGTGATTAAAAATAAGACGGGTGACATCTCCGATAAGGGAAATTATCGCCCCATATCGCTCGCAACGATTCTAGCCAAGGTGCTGGACAGTGTGCTTGATGCTAGTCTTAATGGCTTTTTAAACCTCCATGACGCTCAGTTCGGCTTTAGACCCGGACTCTCCACTGAAAGCGCTATTTTGAGTCTAAAGCACACTGTTCAATACTACAACAAGCGTAGGACTCCTGTGTATGCTTGTTTCCTCGACCTATCCAGGGCATTTGATCTTGTGTCGTATGACGTCTTGTGGGGGAAGTTGAGGGACAAGGGTATTCCGGCAGGCATATTAAATATATTTAAATTCTGGTATGCTAACCAACAAAATGTTGTTAGATGGTCTAACTCATACTCCGAAGTGTATGGGCTCGAGTGTGGTGTTAGGCAAGGCGGACTTTCGTCTCCCAAGCTATTTAATTTGTATATCAATGACCTTATTGTCGGGCTCAGCAGTATGCATGTCGGTTGCAGCATTGGAGGTGTCTGCGTTAATAATATCAGTTATGCCGATGATATGGTGTTGCTGGCTCCGACTGCGTCTGCTGTGTCGGAATTATTAAAGGTTTGTGAGAAATACGTTGAGGCACATGGTCTGAAATACAATGTAAATAAATGTAAATATGTTGTTTTTGGGGACACCGGTAAGTATCCTAAATGTACTTCCACCATAGCTCTTAATGGTATAGATATTGAAAGAGTTAAACAATTTAAATACCTTGGGCATATGCTTACCGATGACCTCCGAGACAATGTGGACATTGAGCGGGAGCGACGGGCGTTGGCGGTTAGAGCCAATATGTTGGCTCGTAGATTTGCTCGTTGTAGTAAGGACGTAAAAATAATGCTTTTTAAGGCGTTCTGTCAGAATCTCTACACGAGCAGTCTATGGGCCAACTATGCGGATCGATCGCTAAATGCTCTTCGTGTCCTGTATAATAATGCCTTCCGAATGCTGTTGAAACTGCCACGCTTCTGCAGCGCCTCCGGGATGTTCGCTCAAGCACACACATCGGATTTCTGGGCCGTCATTCGCAAACAAACAGCTTCTCTTTTAAGGAGAGTGCGGGGCAGTTCCAACAGTATAATAAGGACCATCGCGGAGGATGTAAGTGCGCCCATCATGGGACACTTTGTGCGTACACTTGTTGCATCAAAGCGACTTGTCTACTCGTAGAGTGTCCTATGGTGGACTTAGTTATTAGTTATTAGGACTTAGTTTTTAGTTTTTAGATGTAATACTAACACTAATACTTAAGTTTTTTTATTTTACTAACAAAATATGGATCTGTGATATCCGAATATTATGCAAAATAAATAAATTGTATTAAAACATAGACTTGCAATATCGCATTGTATTATAATTTACCTAATGTTTATTTTTGTAAGTAGGTAACTAACTACTAATAATAATAAAAAACTTACTGCCATTTTCTCTTATCGTTCAGTTTGAGAGACGCTGAATTTCCCATTATTAATATAAATTCCTTATTTGTCTACACTTATTACAAAAATCACGCTTACAAAACTATAAAGATACGATGGAATATGGATACGTCTAAGTTGCGTCTAAGCCATTCAAACACCGTTGTTACTGTAATCGTAGTACACCGGCCGCGGCGGTAAATCTACATTCGTTGGCCATGACTTTCCCTGTTTCAGTAATAATTTAGATTGTTTTTTTATACATAATATTATTATTGTTTTATTATCAATAAGAATTTATAAATATTCACATATAGGTAGTTCTTTTTTTAAATGTCCCTCTCAAACTGTTGTAAATATACAAACTGGCCCGAAGATAAAAAATAATATTATGGATGAAGCACGGATAACCGATAAAGTTATTAATTTTGAACTATATATGAATTAAAGACTAATTGATTTGGAATACAATAACACAACTTATATGCACATGATAATAATCGGAGATTTTGAAACCATAATCCAAATAAACTATCACATAGTATAATAAAATATATTTAAAAAAATAATCATTTTTAGTATATTTTTAGTAAACAGTTTATATTTATTACTCTCTAATATTTGCTGTATTTAATAAAATAAGAATATCTATAGCAACATTTTAGTATTTTTGCGTAATACAGAATGGAATAATTCTAAAATGTCAAATTGACATTTGACATTTTAGCAAATTTATGATTTAAATTTTATTGACGTGTGTTGAACTGTTGAGTTCATTTTGTACTGTAAACCTATAGGTTATTAGCTTTATTGCAATTTAAAGACTTTATTTATACTTTGTATAAATGAAAAATATGCTCAGATTACAAGTTATTCAAAAATCATACTAAGAACGCGGCTTCTGTAAGAAGCAATCAATAGTCAATATGAGGAAAGAAGGTATGCTGCAAGCTTTTTATTACTATGACTAGATTAATTCATATTCAGGGTATTAAAAACATTCAAACACGACTTACTGTACTTTTTTCTGGTTTCAGAGGTACAAGATATCTTTCTGAAAATTCTGAGAGAAGAAGAGGATGTATCTGTCGGAGTTGCGGCTATTAAAACCTTATTAACAGTCATTGAAAATTATAAAGGTATGTTTTACTATAAACAATGAAATAATCTATAATTAAAGTTATTTTTGTCATTATACATTTAATTCATGAATTGTAGCATAAAGTTAGGTCAATAATATATTTTTATAAGCATGCTTTTAGTCACAATAATATGTTTGAACATATAAAATAAAGTTATTATGCAATAATGGTTATAATAGAGTAAACCAGGTTTATTCACCACATACAAATTATTATTCAAGTGACTCGATCACTGAAATTCCTTAAAACTCTGCAACTGTTAGCTGCATTAAATATGGATTTGTGCTGTTTACTGTTAAAAGATCATTAAAAAGGGTATTGCAAAGGAACAAAATATAGAAAAAAAACAATTAAATTTCTTCAGTGTTAATCCTCAAGCACTAATTACAGTGAAACCTGGTTAAGTGAGACGTCAAGGGACCTGCAATGTCGTTTCACTTATAGAGGTATTCCACTTACCCAGTGTCTCAGATATACAGGTATAAATAAATATCTGTCTCATTTACAGAGGGTTTCAATAATAGAGGTGAGAATAAACGGATTTTAACTTCAGTTTTTCACGTAATGATAACGATTGTAGCTTTCGTATTGACATTTTTCAAATAAACATCTGTATGATAGTAAAGCGAAACTAAAACTGAAGGTAATTGAAGCTCAAAATGTGTACTTACGTACTTGGAATTACGTGTGGAATTTGTGGGTAGAATAAGAATGAGTAAACAAACAATGTTATCTCAGTTACAGAGGTTTATGCATATAAAATTTACTCGCTGTCTCAGTTATAGAGGTAACTATGATGATAAATCGAAAGAACAAATCCCAGATATAGAGGTTTACCTCGTCCCACTAACAGAGGTAATTCAGTGCCAAAGTGTTGGGACCTCAGCATGAGTTCCAGTTATGGAGGTTTCTCACTTATCCAGGTCCCACTTAACCAAGTTTCACTGTATAACTTTTCCAGTGGCCACAGTGAGAGAGTTGGACTTGAATCTCCAATTAGCGGTGGACGCAATGCGACACTGTGATCAGCCAGTGGCCGCTATTTCTTCTGGTTGTGAAATCTTCATGAGGTTTATTACGTTTGCCAAGTTAGATGTTAAGGTTGGTAATGCTGATACTATTTTATGTATTAATTTTATATAAATATATAGCTTAAACACATAAAACTGAAAGAATTAATAAATTTGATCAGGCGGGTCGCGAGTGGCCGAGTTGGTCAGGCATCTGCCCCAGATTGGCGTGAAAGGATGCGGGTTGGAGTCCCACCTCGTGATCGAATTTTTTCTATTCTTTATAAATTTATAAACATATACCTAGTATCTCCGTCATACATGTTAAACTTTGTTTATAGTTTGATAATATAGTCATGAATATATTATACAAGTTATGTTCATGCTATAAGTGTGAAGTTGCCTACGCAACTATCCTTGCTTTCAATAATCATTAGAAATGCTTATTTGATTCCAGTCATTTGAAGAATGTGAACAGATAATGTTGCAGCGAGGGAGAGTGTTCCTAGACACACTGTTACAAGCCAGAGGGAAGGTCGCCAAACAGGCATTGCCTTTTATTAGTGATGGATGTGTAAGTTGTATAAAGATTTAATCTTAACATAAATACAAACATATTTATTCAACTAAACTTCTTGTAGAAAAAATTTTGAAATGTTGAAATACATAATATAATATTTAACATTAGATGAATTCAAGTGTATGTGATTTAAAAATAAATTCTCAAGTACTTGTTGTTAATTTCATGTCAATAAAAAAGAACCATTTTTTAAGTGTTTTCTATTAGTAATCACTACATAGTATAAAACAAAGTCGCTTTCTCTGTCCCTATGTATGCTTAAATCTTTAAAACTACGCAACGGATTTGGATGCGGTTTTTTTTAATAGATAGAGTGATTCGAGAGGAAGGTTTTAGTATATAATTTATTGGGTTTTAGACAAAGCGGGCGAAGCCGCGGGCGGTAAGCTAGTTAGTAGATAATATGAAACAGGATAAAGAAATTTAATGAAAATCACTTGTTGATTATAGAGCAACAGATACAACATACTGCATAAATAACAAAATATTGATAATTCTTAAATATTTTTGGGGTATGTCAATGTTCGTTATTTTAAGAAATTTATATACTCAATTTTTATTACAGAAAATTTTAACACATTCAAGATCTAGGGTGGTTCTAGCTGCAATGCTTGAAGCAGTGAAAGCAAATAAAAGATTTCAAGTGTTTGTTACATCTTCTTGTCCTGATAACAGTGGGTAGGTACAATCTTATTCTTTTTCACAAATCATAATTAATTTCTTAGTCATTTTCATTTTTCTGTGATAAGTTTATTAAAATAAAACATTTAACCAATTTATTCTTCCAAGTTGAGCCATACTAAACATTCAATTTGATAGTATAATAATCTTTAGTTATATGTATATTTTAACCTTTAAAACTACTTTTTCTAAGCATGTTGTTTTGTATATTATTTATAGATTTGTACTAATACCACAAATTTTTTTAAATACAATTTATTTTTCAGGGAAAGAATGCATAAAGAACTGGTAGCGGCGGGTATAGAAGCAACTCTTATCTTGGACTCTGCTGTTGGTTATATTATGGAACAAATTGACATTGTAATGATTGGTGCGGAAGGAGTTACCGAGAGTGGTGGCATTATTAATAAGGTATTATTATCTCTTTTGTGTTGTATGTCTAGATTTTTGCAAAACAATTTTTTATAATCATGAAGACAATATGTCAAAGAAAAAAGATATTTGCTCTTTGCTCTTCTGTTTTACTGACGCGAAAAAATTCGCATAAGATTTAACCTTCAGTTATGAAAGTCATTTGAGATCTTCTCAAGAACAAGTTGTATTTTTATTTATGTTTGGCAGTGTGCATCTTTTTAACCGACTTCAAAAAAAGGAGGAGGTTCTCAATTCGACGGT
>CAJQZM010011615.1:0-17579 GCA_907164665.1 Colias nastes | reverse complement strand
CCATCTAAGCAAAGGAAAAGGGGGAAAAGCATACCTACACAATGACGATATGTACATTACAAAATAGTGAAAAAACCAACATAAGTGCGAAAATTTCGCTGAGATTCTAGTTATTAGTCTGAAGGTCTAAGTTTAAGTACCTACTATGCACTAGCATCCACTGGAGATTCCAAACGACTGCAATACAGCAGGTAGACAGCACTCTCGTATATTCTATTAATTTGCCCGTCTCGCATGCTAATTGGCACAGCTTCGAATAATGGATTCTCATATACCATTAACAATAGAACCTTATTGAATAGTGAGATCGTGTACGAACATATTTGTTTTACATTGCTGAACATAATTTGATTTGAATTCATAAGCCAATTTGAATCGATGAAGTCTAACATAATAATGGTGGGTGTTCAATGAATACAATATTTTTGTGCCAAAAATCTCGGTAAATAAACCGACCTCATTAATTCGCTTTTAAAAGAAAATGTTTGATCTGTATTACAACCCCTAATTATGATCCATTCATAATGTTATTCAGTCCTTAATAATTCACCGTTAAATAAATTCCGTGATATAGGTATTCACAGTTTTTAAAAACTACAGTTTTGAGTGGCGCAGCGGTCACAACAGTTGCAGTATGAAGTTTGACAAAAATATCGTAATGGAGTGACAACCGCAGGCTTTCATTCAATTTGCCAGATAATCCCAACTTCCCGACATCCCCTCTTCACTACACAACTTTGCCATACGTGTTCCCAATAACAATATGACTTATTATGTTGTTACTTGTTTTGTCCAGCTTTTTATATGATGACCTAAATGGAAACTTTGTAGATACATTCTTTTAAGTCTGATCGAGAACCATTTTTTTGCAATTTAGCGCAAACTGTCGAACTATTTGATGTAAAAGAAAACTTCTTTAAGACTTGTAAGTCACGTTGAAGATTCAATTGTCCAGAATTTTAGCGCTCTGAACCAATATTTTGCCAATTAAATAGGATAAGAAAATACCTTTTTTATCCGACGTTCTCAAAATCGTCTAAGGTTCTGTAAAAGTTGTTTATCCGGGCAATACTCCTCTTAGACCTTGCGGCAACTTGTGTGTATTCTGTAAGATACCAATCTCGCCTTAAGCAATTGTTCAGGGCTTTTAAATAGCAAGATTTACTTTCATCTAAAGCTACAGCAAACAGGCATGACAATATAGGCGTGTATGCTACTTTAATAAGCCAACCAAGGTTATAATTTATAACCTTAATATAAATTGATTTAATATGACACATCAGCAGTTTTTTCATGAGATTTACACCAAAACTAATTGTTATTCAGAATCATCGAAACAAAACAATAAAATATTATTCGTTCGCACTGCAGCGAACCCAGTGCAGTGGGAGATGAAAAATGCGGTTACATTGGACGCGTTCCCAAATAACCGTGAATATTACCTCTCAACAGACTGCACACATTTTTCACAATTTACGTCATTGTTACGCTTTGCTGGCTCAGCGTATTTTCTGTATGAGACATCGGTCGGTATTACAGATTATTTGTTGGAGCAAGCAACGAGAAACACTTTTGTGAATCACCCCTTCAATTCGAAGTACGTACGTGTTTGTTTTAAGGAAACAAAGGTGGAATGAGTATTTGTTAAACTTGTTATTAATTGTGAAATAATCTCATAAATTGCAATACATTATCGTCAAATTGAAGTGCTATGCCACTCTATGTATTCACGTTATGTTTGTCACAATCTAAAAATAAAACAATAACAAAAACGTTTCTACTTTTATAATTACGTGCAATAAAGCGTTTTCATTTTCATTGTCTCTCACAAGGGTGAATCACTTTGTATCATATTCTCTGTAGGAGCAAAGGCTTTGCGTAAACTTTAGAGAACAACAGTTATAGAACATCTAGCACAATACTTTGTAATATTTCAGAGCAATTAATTAAACAGGTTCTATTTACTAAATATCAACGAGGCTAGTAGCAAATTATGAGCAAAATAATTCGTAATTATATTTGTATTATTTTTGTTATTAACTAGTTGACCCAGCAAACTTTGTGACCTCGTTAATTTTCATCATTTTTACGATGCTTTAATAGTCATTCTGCTATTGGGTAGTAAAAATATTATTTTTAAAATGGAATAGGGAACTTAGCCAACTTTCAACATTCTATACTATAATATTATAAAGCTGAAGAGTTTGTTTGTTTGAACGCGCTAATCTCAGGAACTACTGGTCCGATTTGAAAATTTCTTTCGGTGTTAGATAGCCCCTTCATCGAGGAAGGCTATAGGCTATAAATAATTATCATCACACTAAGACCAACAGAAGCAGAGCTACGCGGGTGAAACCGCAGAGCGCAGCTAGTTTAAGATAATAAGAGCATAAGTGCCACTCAAGATCATGACAGCAATATTACAATCTTATATTATAATTTTTACGTTTTACTAGTTTCAGTACAAAGATTCAACATTTAAAAAAAATACAATTACTATATACTGTATACTTTTATGTAACGAAAGGTAAAAGGAATTTCAGACGCATGTAAAAAAAATTACTAATATTTATAATATCTATCAAATTATTCCTGGAAATACCAAAAAATTATATCTACGCAAACATGGCAACAACGAGGCATTTTTTACGTCAATATTAATCTTACTTAACCCACACAATATTATATGCCCACTGTTTAGGAAAATACATGTTATGGAAAAGCTTCTACACGCTTGACTCATGGTCAAACAAATGATGCTAATGGACTTATAATAATTAACTTGGACTTCTTCCAAATACATTTTTGTTTATCTATATGTATAGGCAATATGACGCTTCCCTTTAAAACGGCCGACAAAAAACCAGAAGTGTCAGCCAAGCAGTGTAAACGTTTGATAAATTAGACTGGATCTTTTTCACGAATTCTCTCTTGTAATCCTTTCATCAAATATTTCCGAAATTAAGAATAATAACACGAAATTTAGAGCTTATTAAGAGAGAGAAAATTATGCAAGTTGTACTTTACAAATATGTATCTATTATTTAGGTACTTATTATGGAAAGAAATTGACTTTGAAATCTTCCATTTTTCCAAACGTTGAAAAAATGTAGAAGAGTAGCGAATACTTTTTAAACATCTTTTTCAAATCTTTTAAAACAGGATTAAATAGTAAAAAGCGCTGTAAAGGACGTTGATTATAAAGAAAATTCTTCGCAACACCTTGGTTCTTTGATCGTATCTCTCGGGCCAGCTGAAGGATAACTAAGTTTGCGGTAACTTAGTCCGAGTGTCGCTATCGTTCATTCATCCTACCTTCAATTTATTTCTCCTTCTTATTTATGTTTTCATCAGCCTAAGAAGTCCTCCCCTATTATATTTATTAAGTTTTTTCTGTCCTATTCTTTATAGGACTCTTAGCTATGAAATACCAAGTATAGGTACAAACCTGAAATAACTTAGCGCTCCAAGTATATGTAGAGAACACGATATAACTCTGATTACTTTTATATTTCATTCACTTTACTGTATTTAACGTTCTTATTTTCAAACCTGTTAGGATTAGTAAAGAATAAAATTATCAGTATCCAGACGTGGATGGATTTATATACATTATCCTACGAGACAGCACTAGCTAATATTCTTTCTATCTTCACTGGAATGTAAAGTAAGTGTCATGTCTAGGCATAGTGACAGTTAGACGAGTAAGCACTAAAGTTGGAGACCGTTTTTCTCATGATCTCATTTAGCCTTCATTTAGCACATGTGTGAAAGTCTTGTGTATTAAAAAACACCACTTAGCTTTAAAATAACATTTCATAAACATTAAAGCAAGATTGGTAATCAACTATAAAGTAACATAACAAAATTTATAAAGTAACTAACATAACTTTGGTTTTGTCAATTAAAAAAATATAAGAGATGGCTTGGAGCCATAAGGTCGCAATTTGTCCATTTAACTTTAACAAGATATAGATTGATAAGATAAGACCGATTGTACTATAAATAATAAATAAAAAAAATGTACAAAAAAGAATAAATAAATAAATTGCAACCGTAGCTCGAATAGAGTATGAAATATTTCTACGCCATCTGAAGTCTGATGCTTATTACCCAGTGTATGAAATATAGGTGCCTGTCTCTTCCCAGGAACGACAGAATCAAAATTGGTGACACAACAGGTATTAGAGATATTTTTTCTCTCTTAATTTTCGGTACAAAAAGTGAGGAATTCATAACAAAAATAGAACCAGAGATATAAAAATAAAATATACTTACACAAAATATATATATTTAGGTTAATCGAACAAACTTCAACAGGATATCTAGTTACCTAATTTAAATTATCTATTCTAATCAGTATTCAAGAAACTTTTCTAATTATTTGGATGATGTTAAATTCAAAACATCATTATTTACCAGAGTCTTCCTAATGATTCTGGCAACACAAACTCCTGATGGATTTAACTTTTATCAGTTTCACGGGCCAGTAGACGGAAAGCTGTCGGTGTCGATATGACGAATTGGCTTTTTATCCTATAAAGATAGGCGGATGGATGGCTGGCTTTAATTCTTGTTTATTGTCAATTTATCCAACCTTGTATATACAGTTAGTAACATTTGTTTTCACTTTGTTCTTACTTGTACCGAGAGCCTATTTATTATCTAATTATTTTTCACTAAACGGTTTGTCGCTCCCCATTAAACGTTTTTAAATCGTACGGTGTATAAACTTAAAAGGATTATTTAGAAGGACTTAATTCCTAATTACACTTTAATCCAGTCAAATAAAAAAGAGTTTTATTCAAGCTCAATTTTACGGTTACGTAGTTAGGTAGGTAATCCCCGAAACAAATTATTAATGTATATTGTACCATATTTAGAATTTAGGTCATCCCTATACATTTAAGTTAGATCCGTCCCTAAACAAACATTTACTAGACTAATTTATGTACCCAGTGCTCGTATAAAATAAAATATTCAAATGTTCAGCACTTTAAGAGTACTTAAAAATATGTTGTAACTCGAGTGAAAAATCACACATTAAAAATGTATTTGCGAAAGTTTCCTTCAAGAAAACATTGCTTTATAAATGCATTTAACTCACATTGACAAAACAAGCCGAAGTTCCTTTTATTGTTCCCGTCGGAGAAACTTTCTTCTGAATACAGTTCCAAGAAGGAATAACTTTAAAGTTAGTAATTGATTCAACTCAAACAGCATTAGAGATATATATCTTAACGAGAATTAGTTTATAAGTCTAAGTATATAGTTTTCGAATTCAAATTATCGGCAATGTACGGTTTGGTTAACCTCAATTTGGTTTAAAGTAACGTTATAATCCGCTTCGTTTAATCGTTATTAAGGATCTCGTTATAAATTTTACTTAAAATATTATTAAATAGTTCACTACATTAAAATTTTATGAAATTACTGAAAAGACAAGCTAAACGTACATTTTTAATAACTTACGTTTAAATATCCAATTTTTTTCACGATTCGATCCACCACTTTACATGAAATATCTATGATATCGTCGCAACTGATTTTTATTTTTATATGATATCCTACCAATATTTAAAATCGTCAGTTAAAGTACATATTTCATAAACCAAAAACATCAATAAAAATACAAATCATTCGAAAAAGCTTAATTAAATTTCCGCTCGTAATAAATTACACCTAAACTTTAGAAGCGGCCTCACAAATGCGCAATAAATAAGAATAAACTCGTGCTATACGGAAATATTGGAAAAGTCAATCAGTTAATAGCAGTTACAAAAATCGTTCAATAAATGCTCACAATCGCAATAAATCGGTATAAAAGTAATAACAACAGAAGTAGGCACGAGCGAGCAAATATTGCTTTCGACTAATGGAAACGGAATAATATTTTAGTTTTGATTTATTTGGTCTTGAATTTAATACCCGATACATTTATTGTTTGTCATATTTGAACACGATTCGTCGTTTAATATCATATTGGACGTTATCAGAATATTTATTGTATGAAAAAACAAATCGTCATTCACATCGCAAGCTTGTTTCCGATAAATTTATTTATGCAATTTACAAAAGACTATTTCGATATCGTAGTTCGTAAGCGAGATAATAAATAATGGTACGGGAGCTATTAACGTTTTAAAAAAAGTCATTTTAGTATAGTTGGGTTTTTGATATACTGTTTCTCTTGCTATTTCGGTTAGAGTCCGGGCTGTCTGGCTGGCGGTAGTGGTTGCGTTTATTAGTGCGCACAGGAAAATATCCGTAATTATTAACGCGTAATTTTTAATCTTTTGCCTTTAGATAGATCCATCAGACATAAATTTTTTATTGCAAGACGTTTTTTTCATTGTTAAATAGGTGCCATACGCAATTTTTTATTTCAAAATAATTAAAATGTCATCGAAGTAAGTGAAATTACATCAACATGAGTCCGCTTAAAAGGTAAGTTATACTTTATTACTTATATTATATTATCCTTTTTTAATACTTATATTGAATAATTAGTAAACTAATATTTTTAATAGATGGTTTCATATTTATTACAATTTTGGGTATTAATATGAATTTGATGATATTTGGTTTTTATCAAGTTTACATTAACGTCCTATTTGAGGTTCGTTGGGAAAAGGAGGCACCATGGTAGATTGTTGCTAAAAAATTGTAAATAGTAAAATGAATATTATACATAGCATATCCTTCACGGGGACTCATGTTGATGGAATTTCACTTATTTCGATGACATTTTAATGATTTTGAAATAAAAAATTGCGTATGGCACCTATTTAACAATGAAAAAAACGTCTTGCAATAAAAAATTTATGTCTGATGGATCTATCTAAAGGCAAAAGATTAAAAATTACGCGTTAATAAATGACTTTAAATTACGGATATTTTCCTGTGCGCACTAATAAACGCAACCACTACCGCCAGCCAGACAGCCCGGACTGTAACCGAAATAGGAAGAGAAACAGTATATCAAAGAACCAACTATACTAAAATTCTCTCTTGTCAACGTTGGTAGCTCCTATACGATAATAATCCAACATTTTGTAAATTATAGTTTCAATCTTATTACAATTCTCAAAGAAGTAAGTATAATCAATTACGGTCCACACTTCCAAATCACCTTAAAAAAATTGAAAGTTTTAAAACAACTTACAAATAGTGTCAAAAGACAGAAAAAATATCACGTAACCCTCTACACTATAATAGGACAAAGATATATTATTACATTGAGTTCAGATGATACACATAGTTAACTAATGGACTAAAGCCTGAAACCTTGTGTTACTTGAAAGTTAAAGGCCCGTAATAACTCCGCCACAGCTGGTCTCTCAACTGCCCTATATGAAACTCACATAGACAAACTAAGTTTTTTATATTAGGCTTGAACAAATGAGCGTATTCTGCACCTGATACAGTTAAGTACGTAACTACATAAACTTTATAGGTTATGTTCACTTGGACCTAATGAAATTAACTCGGAAGTTTATTTATTTTTGGGGTAAATACCTTTTATTTTCATACAAAAATTCAATGTATAATATAATGTTAAAATGTGATGCTGTGCTTTTGCATTAAATACTTTACTTTTAAAATTAAAAGAAAGGTACTGATGAAATTTAACTGACGACCAAGCTTTTATATTTAGTTATTAAAAGTTTCTTTTAACCTCTCAACCCCCACAACATCATTATATAGATGATTAAACCAAAACCACTTCGTATAACTTTACAAAATATTTTCTTTACAAATAAAATGTGCACATCACACGCATTAATTTTTGTACCACACGCCGCGTGGAAAGTTTCCCAAGCTGCATCGTTGGACATATATCAAAAGCCACGGCCCGAAACGGCTGAAACAGATAGCGTCAAATAAGCCAAGTTTAATGTGCCGTAACGTTACATATAGCGTCGACACTTTACTCCATTATGTTCCATGCCTCTCTGTATGCGCCATTTAACATAAGGATATTAAAAAGAAAATTTCGTTATTTAATTCGAAAAAAATAAATACACAAGGAAGGGTACTTGTAAACTAAATTTTAAATCCCACGTATAATTCTGTTTAATATTGTCGATTCATTACTTCGGCTCCGAAAATAAAAAGGACAACTTTAAAATATAAATATATATTGAATATTAAATGAGATACAGGTATAATAATCCGATTAATATAATAATATGATACAGATCCATCTATAGATTATAGTATATAATATTGTATTAATCGTATGAAAATACATTTTCATTTTTGAAAGAGGATTAAATAAAATAAAAAGATTTGACACAATATTGTTAACATCGTCTCTTGAATCTGGATCTGATAAAAACTAATCTTGTCCTTTGTATGTCTTCTTATCATTTTTTATTACATAATATATTCCATATATGTAATATGAATCAAAATCTATCAATATTTATAAAAGATACTTCCATAGAAAATGAAAACTTCATAATACATTCTACAAATAGACATTTTGAAACACTAAAACGTCAGTAAACGATTAAATCCAGAGGGAATCTGCAAACTGCATGCTTCTATATTATTCGCCACAAAACATATACTCTGACGTGTTAACTTGCCTAACTTTCATGCAACTGCTTTATGTGTAATGTGTAATATGTACGTCTGAAGTGGTTAAGATCTCTTCTCCAGTAGACAGTAAAGGATGTAATTGCAGCTTGAAAGTCAGTGTACAAGTCTTCGTATAACATCTGAAAATGTACAGAGCAATGTATTAAAATAGTATGCTAGGTATAAAATGAAATAAATAAGTACCAAGTAACCGAAGTTCCTGAAAACGGAAGCTCTGAATTCGAAATGAATGTGTATATTAAATGGAAAGATTGATTTTTATTAATATTCGAATAGTTCAATACTTCTTCATTATTCCCTTTTATATTTTACATCTGTATTCTCAATAAAGTATCATCATTAAAAATACGAATAAATTCTAATTTTAATCATATAGGTACCTTAGTATAACATTGCCCAATTTTTTCATGGTTTTTTTTTTTTAACGCAATCTCTATTAAAACTTTAATTTAATCGCACATATTGTAAAAAGGAATATTATAATTTCGAAAACTTAGTGCTTGTCCACGTTGACTCGCGGGCGCGGTGGCGGGCGCGGTCACGAAATATCAAACATATGACGTGATTTCCAAGTGTTCATGTTCAAAATGCACGTGCGGTTTAAGTAGCGAGCTAACTAGCGGCGAGCGCGGGCGGCGCGCTCGCGGCAATTTCAAACGCCCGAGACGTTTGTGTGTGTTCATGTCAAACTAGCGGCGGCGCGCGCGATTCACTCGCGACGTCAGGTAAGTTCAACCGTTTGAACTTGTCGCTAGAAACGATAGCACGTTTTTATCATGTCGTTCAATACAGAAGAGTTTATTAGTGCTGTTCAGGCTAGAACTCCTATTTGGCAAAGTAAACACATCATCTCATCCTGGTATATCTAAAAAATTTTGAAGGATGTTCTCTCAAATTACCATATAAAGTATGAATTATGAAATTCCCCATACCGTTCTCTTTCTTTATTAATTTCGTGCACACCAATTCTAATTTCTAGCATCTCCCACTTTAGGTATGAATTTTCTGTTCAAAATAAAAGATCGTGGTCCATATTTGCGACCTCTGACAATACGTCACACTCGCGCGAACGCCTGGCGGTTAATGTGAACACGACATCGCAACGTTTTCCGCGCCCGCACCCGCTCCCGCGCCCGCGTGTACCTACGTGAACGAGCACTTACAACTACTTCAAACATAATAGTTCAGATAATCCATTGTTAAAATGTCATTAGCTAATCAACGTATTAGATTGATCCAATTTCAATACCGCTATCGATATTAGTTTCAAAGTAAATAGAATTTGAGCAAATACTCGATACAAGCACAGAGTATACAATCGTCTGCACCTGTACTTAGCTGATTGCAAATTAATTATGCCTCAGTTCAAATAGTCACGTCGACATCACGTGCTATATCTGTGTATCTCGAGCTCTCTTGCAATAATCCAATTGCTGGTTCATTGACTGGTTAAGGTTGGAAAGGACAATCAATATTTCTAGAATGTTAGTCAGCAGTCGTCAGCAGTTTCTTTGTGATGTGACTTGTAGAAATGTGAGTCTAACACACCACAGGCACATAGAGAAGTTATGAGAACTTCTCTATGTGCCTGTGATCAAATTCGTTGTAAAGTTCGATACGTTGGGACTAAATATAATACATATATTAAATAAGGGAGTATGTATATAATAAATAAATATGAGTTTAAAGTTTTTTATTTCTAAATTTGTAGTGCGCGATGATAAATTAGGCTTATTGGGAATTTGTTTAATCAGAAAACGTGTTAACGAAAAATAGTTTATCTGTAGAGTTAAATTTAAATGCGCCCAATAAAACATTTTTGTCGATTTTCATTTTAAATTAGTTTTATTATTGATTCAGTGAAATACAATTAATAGAACTGCTGCTATTTCTAAATATAAGATACATATGGGATGTTCGATCAATGGACGCTACATCGTCTTTGTTATACAAAGTAGGTGTTGCGGGAACTTGTACATAGTCTACAAACTTTACTAATTGTGTTCTACGAAGTCTTATTACAAATTAATTAGTTCAACAATTTGCTCCATTCTTCGCGGTTTCTGAAGCAAATTAAACCAACGTTGTTTTCTTATTAGATTTACTCTGAACATTTATTTGTGTTATCAACTTTGAATCTGACACTAAAAGGAAGTGGAATTTGTGGCATTAAATGCTACCATCATCTCACTTGAAATTATTTAAACGCAAAGTTTTTTTTGTTGACAGGTTGTCCATATAAAATGGTATTTTTATTTAAAGAGATAGTTAGAGATAAACTACGATAACATGGCGCGCCCCTCCAAAATTCAAAACGTTTGAAAGTATTTGTGAAAGTATTTACAATGCACCACCAAGATTCACAACGCATGTGTGCGTAATGAGACGGCCGTCAAACAAAAACAAATCCACGGATTTGTTGCTCGACTAGTCACGCTCTAATCGCTCATTATTATTAGTAATGGCGCTGCACTGACGTATTCTATGAAAACGACACGTGCGTTGTCTTGGGCGCTCGGCAACTTATGATTAGTTGACCAACAAATCTGGACGTAAAGTACTAAAGACGAATACGTACAACTACATACAAACTCCTTCGTAAGGATGTCACTACACACATTGAAACAGTAATTTGGAGGGGCGCGCCATGTTATCGTAGTTTATCTTCTACTCTGCAATATTACTACTAAAAATAAATATAACCTAAGAGGTTAGTTTAAATGCAAGAGGGGATAAAATGTGACAAATATTTAGCTACTAAATTATTGTTACCTAAGCAGGTATAATAATGCGATATTTACTCGAAGTGTTAGCTTAGCTAAAAGCTTAAAACCTGGTCATAAATGCTAAGCTACAAAACCCTGGACAAAGTTTAAAATTACACCCAATTAACTAGTATGCTCTCAATTTATAATTTAAACTAAAACTATAATCGCTGCTACTACCTACATTCAAATAATAATTATAATAATTTTAGTGGGATTTGGATTTGGACAAGTATTGTAGGTCTACTCGTAATATACTTGTATTATTTATCTACTGGGGTAAAAATAATATTATCTAAAAAATAAAGGACTTTAAAAATATAACAACAATAACGATCATAAAACTTGTTTCTAAACTTTACCACGTTTCGAAAACTAGCCAATTCCAAACAGATAGTCATACTGTAAATTCCATACAATTTAAATGAGTTGCCACAGAACACTGTATATCTGAAAAAGCTAACAAAAAGAAGCTTCTTCCAAAAAAGATCGTTAAATATTCAAATACAAGGAAATAGGAATACTAGTTAGTTTTCAGTTAAACTGATAATAATTATGATTACTAACCTGAATCTGCAGTGACATTTATCACGTAATGATTTCTAGTACGAATTATCAAAACAAACCTTTATTCTAATTTGTAAACGTTCCCTACAAAATAAAAATAACTGAAAGGGAAAAAGGTAATTTAATGTTGATTTTTTCATTTACTAGAGCTGATTTATATTTTCATTTGAGTCTCTACGGCGAAACCACAAGATAAACGAACCGAGGGACCTCCTCATCAACCCTTAGCTCTTGGGACGTTTTACATTTCACCAAAACAGCTTAAGACACATTCCAGTCATTTTGTATCCTTTGTGGAAAACTTAGTGGTCATTTGGGAATAAGATGCCAATTTGGACCTACAATTCGACACCAACCAAAAGTTAAAAGGCCCTCTTTTGTGTTGACGTCTTTACTATCTCTATCTACTATTGTGTATTAAAGAATTAAGATTTTTTTTCAATGAACTTTAAAATACTACCGTCAAATTGGCCAACATTGCCCACAAGGGTATCTTTGCCAGAAGATCAATTCATAAGAAAATTTTTAAATTGCAAAAATACCTTTATACTTTGGCAACATTAATAGTATTTGGTGTAAAATAGGTTATATCGTCGCCGTAGAAGAGAAATCGAACAACTAGCATTTTTTCCAAAATCTACTTTTTTGCATTATATTAAAGTTTAAAGTTGGCCGCATCTTTTGACCTTACCCTCGCTTTGAAATCTCGTTTTGTTCGTAAGATATTAAAAAAAGTAGGGTTCTGTAACAAAAATGAACATTTAATAATGGAAGTATAAATTGAGAAGAAAAATTGAATAACTGACTAATAAATGATTAACTTTCAAGATAAACCCATAAGGTGTTAAATAAAATGCATAATGAGCGTTAATCATTTTCGCCTCGCCGCAAATTCTGAGAATGCAAAAAGAAAGATGTGGCAAAAACGAACAATGTACATTATTTAAAAAAAAAACACTATTTTTTACGATCGTACGATCGCTGAAACCACAGATTGTGAAACAGACTTTCAGGAACTAAGGGAGCATGGTGAATCGAAAGAAAACGAACAAGGTAGAGCAAATAAAGAAGGCAGAGAAAATGAAGAATCTAAAAAAATGAAGATGCTAAAGACAGCGAAGAAGCAAGAGAAAATCGAGAAGTTGGAGATAACGACCAAGCTAGGGATCATTATCCCATAGGAGCGTTTCATGTAACATTTTTGGATAATTCTCGTTTTATTTTTAAAAAGTTATTTTTGTCATTTTACTCATTAGGTATAGTACTTTCAATGTCAGTATAAAGTTTTTTGATATCTGTAATAGTTATGGAATAATCGCCTGCGCACACTTTACGATTATACCTGATGGAATTCCAGCCATAGTTCTTAAAACCTGTGCGCTTGAACTTGCTCATGTTTTGACACGCCTCTTTCGCCTTTCGTTGACGACTGGAATAGTACCGAAATCATGGAAACTTGCCAACGTGCAGCCTGTGCCCAAAAAAAGGCAGTCGTGCCGATCCTTCCAACTACAGGCCAATTTCAGTCACGTCCATACTCTGTAAGACTATGGAACGTGTACTGAACAGCCGGCTCCTGGCACACCTAGAAGCGAACGACCTCCTCAGTGACCGACAATACGGGTTCCGCCGAAACCGTGGACCGCGGACCTGGGGATCTTCTAGCGTACGCCACCTACATCTGGAGTGAGGCCATCGAGAATCATGGTGAAGCACTTGCTGTCTCCCTTGATATCTCGAAGGCCTTTGATAGGGTTTGGCATGATAGTCTTATTGGCAAGCTTCCATCCTACGGTCTGCCTGCTGGTCTCTGCGCCTGGATCTCAGATTTTTTAAGAGACCGGTCGCTTCGCATCTACCCGGTCGTCGGCCGTCGACGGCTGCTCGTCCGACCAAATGGCTATAAATGCCGGAGTACCTCAGGGATCAGTTCTTTCCGCAACACTCTTCCTGCTACACATCAACGATCTGCTGAAACCCGGTATCTATGGGTACGCAAACGATAGCACTGTTGTGGAGAGATATGTATCTAACGCGCGAGCCAGTACGGCACAAACTCAGTCTCTACGGGAGGCGATGGTTGATCGCATGAACTTGTCCTTACAGGCGGTCTCCGACTGGGGCGATGCCAATCTGGTCAAGTTCAATGCGACTAAGACCCAGGCGTGTCTATTCTCCGCTAAACGGAGTCCATTCCACCTGAGTCCGAATTTCCAAGGTGTGTGCGTGCCGATAACTAGCTACCTCGAGCTTCTTGGTATCACCTTAACGCCTACTCTGAACTTTGGTTCCTTCATAGAATCAAAAGCCCAAGTAGCCTCAAAAAAGCTTGGAACTCTGGCGAAGGTGAGACAGTATTTCAGCCCGGGACAGTTGCTCAACCTTTATCAAGCATAAGTCCGATCGTGCATGGAATACTGCTCTCATCTCTGGGACGGTTCCGCCAAGTACCAGCTGCAGGCGCTTAGGCGATAGAGAGGCGTGCCAAGAGGCTCATAAACGACGATGACCTAGTGGCAAAAAACTCCAGAGCCTTGGTCATCGCCGCAGAGCTTATCGGTCTTCTATCGGATACACTTTGGAGAGTACGATGCGGTACTGCACGATCTTCTTCACGATGAATTATCACACTTTCAAATGTTTTTTTTTTAATTTTTTATTGAATGTATTTTTTTAGTAATTATCAGTCATTCATATACAAAGATTTATTCAATTTTTTACTTTAGATTATCCGAAAAAATTAGACAAATGTTCTTCATATATTTTATTTGCAGAAGAATAATTGAACAATGTTAATTATCATTTCGATTTAAAACTGATTGTCTTTAACTCACACGGACAAAACTGAACAACTAACATAAAAAAGTAGATAACTACATGTAAGTTCCGAAATCTCGTTGGAGCAAAATTAGATAACTTTTAAATTATTTCTTAAATATTAAGGTAACATGATATCGGGTTTGCAATAAACTAAAAACATGCATAACTAACCCTTTAATAACATATAAAAAAACCTACAGTAAAAATGTTAACAGTAAAATATTTATTTCGGTTTTTGTGAAAAAAATACACTAAATCAGCTTTTTCTCGTAAAAACAGTTTTGTTAGTTATCTAATTTCTCTTCTACGGCGACGATATGTATGACAACACTGCCTATTGTCTGTGTCGCTAACTTAAATCAGCAATTTGTTGTAACTCGTCGAATATCATGTGTGATTTCACGGGCAAAAAATGGTGAAAATTCAAGTGATCGTTTGTGCGTGATGGCGAAAACACAGTGTATTTTTACTCATAATATGTTATAAAATAACGTTTGAAGAGTATTTTAATACTATTATTACCACTGAAGGTTGCTTTAAACAAAAGTTACAATGGTGGGCAAAATTACCCAATAATGTAGCGATCTTTATTTGACAACATTGCCCATTATCAAAAACACATTTCATATTCTAGACACCCATAACCTATCAGCTCGAAATACAAACCTAACGGAAAAACGACGCAAATATAAAATCTTCAACTTACCTTTAGTTCATACTGTAGCTGCCAAACGTTGTAAAGCCTATATGGGTCCTTTTCTCTATAATAAAGTTAACAAAATTTTGAATGTCCACAACTTGACGTCTTTTAGCCTTAAATATAAAATCACAAACATGCTACTCACCTTATCATATGTAGAAACAGAAGAATTTATAAAATGAGCAGATGATTATATTATATAATAATTGAAATTTAACAAGACTTATGTATTGCAAAGATAATCTATATAAAGCCCTCATTTTACGCATACTTACCCACTTAAACTCACGCACAATCTTATACCTATAACCACAACCACATACACAAACACACACACACAAACACATACACACTAACACACGCACACATACACATACACTTACATACAAACTTTTACACACGTTATAATGCTGGCACTATGTCTTAAGGGCAAGCTCCCTAAATTTTATGTGAATTTGCATTAATATTCTGAAACAGTCACACATACAATCAAAATGGAAATTTAGTATATGATTTATTGGGTCTTTTTCGTTCGATGTACAAGACAGAAACATAATTGTAACATTTTCGCTCGATTCATTTTTTATTCAAAAATGATGCCTTTTTTAAGGATTATTACATTTTTTTTAAGATTTACTTGGACTTTATGTCTAAAATAAATGTTAACAGTAAGAAAATAGAGTTTACTATTGAATCCCAAGATATTTTTTCTCTAGATCAATTATTACTTTAGTTATAAACGAAATAAGAATTGAGACTTACTTTTCGAGCTCGAACGCGATCAAAGAGCGCACGCGATATTCAACTTTATTACGGCTGTATTAGCGTCTAGTACCGTAACCGGTCTCTCAGTGCCAGAAATGAGAAAGGGAGCCTCCTCTTAAGGACGCTATAACGTATTTTTACAAAAACACGCTGTTTTTCGGTACCATTTTAACTTAAAGCAATTACACGTGAGAACATAGTAATATCTTAATTTAAAGATAATATATTCAGCTCTACGTTCATCTTATAAAAATTGTACGACGTCATACAAAATTGTCGCTGAAATACGTTTTTTCCATCACAATAAACGCATAAAATGCAAAAAAATGGGGTCTAAAACGGTACCATTTTAGGAAAATTAAGAGCCTAATCTATCTTCTTAACTATATCTTATTGAGGGATATATAGTCCTTTATATATGGTGTAATTTTTATGAATCTAAATCAAAATTTTATTTCAATAATGAGCTAAATTAAAAATACTTGTCGATTTCTTCATACATTTTGTTCTCGCGGTTCGTCAGACCGCGCTCAGAAGCGCTCTTGGAAGGACGGGTGTATCGCTCCTCGTGCCAAAAATAAAAACGAAATAAAAAAGATTATTGTGCGTGCACTGTCTTTTTCGTGATTTGAAATATTTGATACTTTATAAGAGTAAACTGTATAAGTTTCATATTCCAATTATTTGTAATTTAAAATTATGTTTTAAAAATTACCTTACCTGAGATCCTCTTTTTTATGGGTTGTTGAATAGATTGGTGGGGTAAAACAATTCAAGATGGCGTCGACGAAAATTTGGCTTTTTTTCGTGATGGGTGTCATTCTCATAGTTTTTGGGGTAGCTATTACCGAATATGAGGTCAAAACTGAAATCCAAAATGGCGCCGACGAAAATTGTACATCTTTTCGTCATGGGTGTCATTTTCATGGTTTTAGGGGTAGCTATTAACGAATAATAGGTCAAAACTATAATCCAAGATGGCGCTGAAGAAAATTTGACTTTTTTTCGTGATGGGTGTCATTTTCATGGTTTTTGGGGTAGCTATTAACGAATATGAGGTCAAAATTATAATCCAAGATGGCGCCGACGAAAATTTTACATCTTTTCGTCATGAGTGTCATTTTAATGGTTTTTGGGGTAGCTATTAACGAATATGAGGTCAAAACTATAATCCAAGATGGCGCCGACAAAAATTTTACATCTTTTCGTCATGGGTGTCATTTTCATGGTTTTTGGGGTAGCTATTAACCAATATGAGGTCAAAACTGAAATCCAAGATGGCGCCGACGAAAATTTTACATATTTTCGTCATGGGTGTCATTATCATGGTTTTTGGGGTAGCTATAAACCAATTT
>CAJQZM010011609.1:0-10443 GCA_907164665.1 Colias nastes | reverse complement strand
ACTTCAAGAATGTTATGCTCTTAATGCAAGCTTGTCGCGACATCTGTTATAAAATCTTGGTCAAACCTAATGAGGTTTTAAATTGGTAATATTATGAATATATTAGCTTTGAGGTAGTAGTAATAAAAGTTATAATAATTGAATAGCTCAACTAGATTTCAATGTGTAACAAAACAATTTAAATAATATTTATAACTATAATGATTGTCATAGCGATCTTCTAAAAAACTTTTATAAATGGACTTTTATAAATGTCAGAATTTTTACACAATATTATTTTTTAAATTAAATGGTAACTGCCTTTTAAACCGTCTATGTAAACTGATATGGAAAAACGCTAGTATTTCATCTCATAAAAGTACATTTTCTTAAAGTTATGTCACTTGATCTAAGTTCATTGCTACGGCGTAGGCTTCACTGCGCGTAGACTGTAGACTATCGTGCTACATACGTCTACAAGTTCTACAGTTATCTCAATTTTATGACAGCTAATATTATTGGGTATCATTTAAGCTATCATCAATTTAATTAGTTTTGTGTTTCTTAAATAATAGGGTTTGTCCTCAAAATAGTAGATCTGTCACCAAAATGTAGTCACCAAACAATTCAAAATCAGTTCCACAATAAATCACCTAAAATCCTGAGATATAAGGTCTAGTACCAAATAAATGTTTTTGTATGTATTATAATAGGTGTGTCCTAATAAGTATTAAAGCAAACTAATTTAAAGAGATCACCAATAAATCATATTATGTTATGTACTAGAAAATTGCATTAAGTTCAAATAAAAAATTAGGGTTGTCATCATCGTTTCAACCAAAAGATTCTGCTACTTAACTAGACTCCCAAGGTTTTAAATTTCCACTGGTAGTATAAATTATATTTAAATAAAATTTTTAGCAGAGTAGTTAATAAAACAAAGTTAAAATAATCAATATTTATTGTTTAAAATAATTACCACTGAACAATCAGCGCTGGTTTAAAATAGCTGGCTTATGGCTAGCAGAATAGTAGATAAAACACTTAATTAAAGTTAAAATAATCAATATTTATTCTTAAAAATAATAACCACTGAATAATCTGACTACCCATCGTTGAGGCCGGATTGGTCAATTTTTAAAGCGCGCCAATTTGTCTCCGCCCCTTTGATCATTTTTTTATTAAAATTTTAAATTGATGTATTAAATTGGTAACGAATACTATTAATTTAATATCTGAACGAAATAAAATGTTACTACTGTATTGGTGACAAAATATCAAATAAAAAGGAGTCGCAGTCAGGGATCGATAATCGATTTATTTGGTGACAGATCTACCATTCTGAGCACAGAGCTATTATTTAAGTAACAAAACTGTTATTATAAGAACGAAGTTTATATTCATGTAATGCAATATAATTTTATTGGTTATCGATCTCTTATTTTACACATATATTAACATTAATTTGATAATTCATACCTGGGAACAATTTTTGTTTATCTGAGGACGAAAATATTTCGTGGTGATAGATCTATTTATTAGGTGATACAACTTGATGACAAATATAAATTTTGGTGATAGAAAATATAGTTCCCTTTAAATAATGCAAACGCGTGGATATCGGCGCACGCGTTCCCACGCACGCACACAGCCACGCGCCGCGCGTGTGTGCGTCCGTGTGCCGGACGGCGAGGTATTTCTCTTTTTGCTCCAACATTTTGAGCTAAGCAAATATGCGGCAAATCGTCATATGTCTAGTTTGATTTGAAATTATTACTTTTGGATCAGTCTGTTTCTCCTTGGTTTCTTCTAACATTGGACTTTGTGCACTTTTGTTTACATTTTCAAAATTATTTTCAACTAATCTCAAAGAAAGGAGGATGCTTATGTTACGTAAGAACTTTCTACTGGCTGAACCGATTGACTCTGTTCTTGTATGATAGTGCCCTCCGTCACCTCCGTGTGTCCCAATTTCAAATTGTCCGATCCTGACCATTTACAGTCCCTGATGGTTTTTATAGAATTAGTTCAAATTCTATTCACAAGCATATGATTTAACACTAAATTATACAGCATCAACATCCGTATTTGAAAGTCGCATGTCATTCAGAGTGTTCGCTGCTTTTCAAGGCTATGACATTGGGCTTTATGTCATACATCGATTGTATGATAGACAATGGACAGTCGTGTTAATACAATAACGAATGAATTTCGCAATTAAATTTGCATATTTTAGAAGCACAATCAAAATGTATAACGTACTTTTTGCACTGTTTAAAAATAATTTGTTTGTAGAAGGTAATTACAGAAAGTTACGGTTTCTAATAGCAACCTATTGACGGAAGTATTTATAATATTATGTATGCATTACCGAGAAATAAAGCTCGTTATGACTACGTTATAAAATTATCCCACAGGAACTGTATTTCAAATAGAAGTGTTTAGCAAAAACTCCTCTGAGATTACCGTTGCGTGGAAGAAGGGATATCTTAGAAAGGCATAATTGTGTTTATCGAAATGTATAAAAACAATTGACTCGATATGATCAAGTTTCTTAATATTATTTATCTATATATTATAATAAATTTTTATTCGCAGTAAAAAGAACGAGTATAAATTATATCTCTAGAACTCCGTAAAATATTAGACCTACCTATAAATTATAGGAGTAGACATAATTACCATAATAATTATTGCTTAAATACGGAAAAAATCTATTGTTATTCCCTTATGGTACTCTTTGGTTGAGATATTAAAATTAAGACAATATTTTGCACGTATTCTTACACCAATTAATGTTCACATCTAAAATTTAATGTGTGAATATAAAACTTTATGGTTTCAAATATAACAACAAGACATTTCTACGCATGAACTTAACATATAGAAGGTTCATTGTTCTGTTCGTCTCGTGGATCACATTTTACATCAAGTTTTAACGGGAACTGTTTTTTATATTATGTTATTGTGCTCGATTACATCTTAATTCTGGGTAAGTTTTTGTTTTGGGGAAATGCAATATCAGATGCCGTGTAATTTGAGTCGTGTTGACATACGAGTTGTGAAGCTGTGTTCGAAGTTTTGAAAGATTTACTAGTAAGAACGAACTATACTCTATCCACCGAGTCAAGTTAATATAGCGCTCTCTCTGTCACGTAATCCCATACAAATGACAGAGACAAAAAAAGTCAGTGGGCGTAAACCATTCTGAATGTACGTACACACTGCGCTACTCTTAAATAAAAAATAGCTTTCTTCCCACGACTACACTTGCCTTTGTAATATAATAAGTAGGTGAAAAATTGGGCTAGTAGAAGTTTCTTAAAATAAATAAAAAAAAGCTTTTATTAAATTAATGTATTTAATGTGAAGGAAAAAAAACAATAGTAATAAAATATTTACATCATTTATTTTCATTATAATTTACGTAATTGTTATAATTCAAAAAAACCCCCGACACAAAAATAATCTAAGTACACGCCAGGTCACGGAACAATAACAATAAAATATGAGCGCGTCTGCACAGTACGGGTACCACGATCAGACTAAAATATACACGTAGTCTGTACAATGCATTAACGGTTATCGCTGACCAATCACAAATAAGTCTATGTTTTCCGTATTAACTTGACTCGGTGGATAGAGTATAGTAGAGAACAACTTCAGTTTTGTGTAAACAGAAAACAACTAAGGACTTGCTCTAGCTCCAATTTCAAGATAAACAAAAATTATCTAACCAGTTTAAAACTTTACAGACGAAAGAAATATCGACGAAAAAAGAGTATTTTAATAGAGGTCCTCTTGACCGCTTGAGGGGATACAATATGAAATTAGAGGGATCGAGTTACATGCACGTGCATACCCATCCTACAGCAGCTGACATGTTTACATAGCTATTATTACTTGGAACAGTTTAATTCGTGGTAAGGAATATTATGGAGACTAAAATTAGGTGCGGCTTGAGCTTAATTGTTCTGGCAGTGATATTTTGTGGCAAAAGAATGAAATATTTTAGTTATTTTTATTAGAAACCATGTTTATAGCATTAGGCGCATAATAGCGTATATTTCTAGAATTCATAATTAAGTCGTTATCTAAAAATTGTCTCATTTATAAGGTTATCGGTATTTCCAAAAGCAAAGACAAAAAGCGTGACAAATAGCAGAACAGCGAACCGCGTGTTTCCCGCCCAATCTGTATTCCGATCAGAGACGAACGAACGTTTACAATTTGGTGACACGAATCAAGGATAACGTGTTATAGACATCAAAACTAAAGAATCAATTCTAATCGACGATAATAATCTTATAAAACGTATCCGAGATACATTTTTGAGATTAAAATAACTTAACGATATTTAATTAACGGGAATTTTGTTTAACAAGCAGTGTTAAATCAACGTCATCGAAAATGTGTGTAACAAAACGCAATAACGCAACCAAAAAATTAACAAATGCGACATATTTTAAATCTGAACAAAGCGCTGTAAATGTCATTACAAATATTTTAAGATTCGAAAATTAAAGAGAGGCTGAGTAAAGAATGCTATGGAAAAAAATCGAGTTTCAAAGGCGCTCGTTTTGTTCGGTAAGCGCCTGCGGGCAATCATGTCTCGCTATAATAAAGGGCTGCGCACGTCGTCTCGGCCTGCCTTTAGATTTATAGTCTCGACTTTCAAGAATCGACATCGCCCGAGTTTGTCACAACACTATCACGAATCGAACACTCGCACGCGGTAATTGCATCTGCTCTCTCCCCTATATGGTACAAAGCCGCCGAAATAATTAAACAATTGTTACGTATTCATCGCCCGATCTCAACACGGTTCCGCCATCTTTATATTAATGACGAGATATGATCGATAACATCCCAACCCGTTCAGTTTCCCAAACATGATTTAATCTGTTAAGGAAGAATTCGCGACAGCTAATTTGCACTTAAAACTCTAACTAAAACACGTTTTAAATACGTGATTTATTTGAAAATTGAAGAAGCTATTAAAACTGAAGATACCAGATAAGAGGATGTTACATTGATCTGCGATGGTGATACGGAGTTACAAGCCGATACTTGTTCCACAGTTAAAAGCACGTGTAGTTCATTAAAGTTAGTGAATCGTATAAACGTTGGGAGTGATTTTTTGCAATTGCGTTATCTAAATCGGATTCACCAACTCATTTCAAGCTTCGACGCGATTCTCGCACTAAGTGGTCTTATTAATCTCACTCGTTGCTTCGTTTATGTAAAACAGTTCACTTAGCGTGAATGCTTCGTTTTTCAGTGGATACTTACAATGCGGTCTTGTTCAACGAGTACGAGTAAGTCCACACGGCGCGTCGCGTCAGCGTTGCGTCGTCGTAGCGCTGTCGCTGCGTCGTTTTACATACAAATAACCAAGGTGTTCACACGGCGCGCTGCGGCGTGCAACGCACACGTGACGGACAGCAGCCCCCGAGACGAAGCGGGAGGGGGTGTGAGCGGTCAGTTGTAGTAGTAGTAACGCTGCGATGGCGCAGCGCCCGTGTGGCCGGCTATGCGTCAAATATTTGCGTTGCGACGACGCAACGCTGACGCGACGCGCCGTGTGGACTTACTCTACCGCTGCATGCGGGATTCACTTTTTTACTTTGCCACTTGGTGTTTGTTTCAGAAATGTTAAAACTGGCTACTGTCCACGTATCCTGGGGTTTTATTGGTATAAATTGGATAGATTCAATTTAATGTCGCAACTTTTTTTGAAAGTTTTGATAAAAAGGTGTACCTACCTTTATCAACTAAAATAAATAAAAGCTGATCGATCTTTCATAAACGATTAGTGTGAGTATTTGTTAATGATTAACCAAAGTCAAATCAATAAAGATGCCCATCTGTATACGATAAGAAAGTTACATCGGATTAAAGATATCAATCTAAACAGATCAAATCGCGAACAATTTCTCCTACGTTCACAAGACGAATTCTGACAATCTTGACATCCGGGAGGCTTGAAATGGAAACGTTCAGCAGACAGCGTTAATCTCACACGGGATCAATGAGCGAGGTCGGGTCAGACACTAAGCGCAACGCTACCTCTTAACCAGTCCACACCGGACGGAATGACTTCACGTTGTCAATTGTCTTATGACTCATGAAGTGGTTAATTGTTTTCAAAATTGTATGTGATCGCTTCAATTTAAAATACGGGCTGGATGATTTTGCGGTGGGGAATGTTGGTACCGGATGTAGTTGACGTTTCAGTGCACGATGACTTTTAGTTCTTTTATGATATATTAATTTTTGCAAAATTTTCTTAAAAAAACTGCCTTGTCACGTATTTTAACAGAGCACAAAGCTTCTATAATCAATACTCACAAAACAAGCGAACATTCACGAATTGAAATATCGAATGACGAATGAAGATTTACGAGAAGTATTTTGAAATTCTAAAACAATGGTAATAAATACAGTCAGAATTGAAACATAGTGTTAATGCAAGAACCAGTCACACGACGTTCATCGCTGCTCCAGATCTTAGGTCGTGGTCACACTGCTCATGCATTATATGCTAATAAAACGGAATTTGAGTCAAAAGAGGAAGCGATTGAAACTTTCCATAGAGAAGAAGCAACAGATCAAATACCATACAAGGAACAAAGTGAACTATAAATTCACGATACGGTTATGAGGGAGACGAAGGGTAATGGTATCAAAGCTTTCAATGATTTCATGCGATACGCCGCCGCTCACTTGTACCAAGAGTAAAATTTAACTAGCGAATACATTATGATTTAAGAGTCGTCTTGTTGAGCTTATAAAACGTCGTCGTATGGGTTATGAAATTCAACAGCTATTGTTCTTTTATGCATACAGAATATAATAATGTTATTTATGGCTTTGTATTAATATGGCATTTTGATATATTTGATAAAGACGCAATAATGGCGATGATTTTTATGAACTTTTAACGGATGAAACATAAATTATTGTTGCGAATAAGGAAGTTACTCCGTTTTTCCTACTATCGACACATTTTTACCAAAATGAGAAAATAATTTAATCTATTTCTATACTACATTTATTTCGGCTTGTAATTTGGAAAGCATGCCTTCAATTATCATGGAATATCAAGAGACCTAAACAATTTAAATGAAGCAGCTATACCTAATTCTAATTTCTGTGATTTCGCCACTCCCTGAACATTTGAGGTTAACGTTTGTAAGATAGAATTGTTTGTGGGAAAGATTCGTAAGCCCGTCGGCCATTTTGTTCGCAATATTGGTCCCGACTGCCCGGGGCTGTTCGGAATAAACAGCGGTTCTGAATCTAACTCGAAATGAATTTGGTTCAACAAACCCGATTTAAATATTTGCGTGAGTCATGCGTTGCAAGGCACCTGCCGAAAAATGCAATGGAAATGATGGCTTATTACCAGCTACCGCCTAATCAGAGTTATTTGCTGATTTTGACATGATTAAATTGTTTTTCTCTGTGATTCAAAGTGTAACCTTTTTAAGAAATGAACGTGTTTGTACGTAATTCGGTAAATACCTAGTTGTTAAAATTATTTCTTTTCTGGTCAATATAGGAATTCAATGGTTATCGTCCTTTCCTTGTGTAACAAGTACAAACGTTTTCGCGTGTATTAAATTACTTAGGTCGAGTTCAAGTAAATTTCTCATACCATAACAATTTCCTACGTTTTCTTTTCAACAAACGAGGGACATAGACAAGCGAGGGACCTGAACAAAAGAAAATTATGTCTAAATTGCGCAATTCATATCAATGGTAGATTTTTGCATTCACAATACGGCATTATTTATACGATCGTTAATTTAATTGTTAATAATAAGGCGTTCATTTTCCAACATTAAATTGTTATTTTCTGATAACGTCAATGTTAATATTCCTGCATATGTCAATTAAAAGTACCATTTATTACATGCAAATTGGTACATAATTGAGGCTTTGATTCAATTCTCACGGTTACAGTGTAACATTACAATAAATACATTTTATATTCCACAAGCTATTTAAATAGCAATAGAAACTGTACTAGATAATAAAACACATATTTGTATGCATACCGAGCGAATCAGATTTTTTATTGACAGTAAAACCCATAGACATAACTTCATACCTACACTTGCGTTGTGTGATGGAACCATTGTCTTAAATATACCAAAATAATAGACTAGTTAGGTGACCAGACACTTATACACACACTTACAGAATAAAAACAATGTTTATATGACCAACCAGAAAAAAACCAAATTTTTACGTAGGTACCTATATCGTACTAAGTGCTTAAAGTTAATTTCATAATGAAAACAATAGTCTACCATGTTTAAGAGTATTAAATCAGCAATTGAACATTGAGGTCAGTAACTCAATTTTACGGCAAATCACGATAGATATTTTAGCTGTCAAACGTGACGGCAGCGCGTGCGCGTAGACGATCCGTACGCACGTATCATACAATCATAGATAACATTATGTGACCTGGGATCACAGATCAAAACCCACTTATCGATCCCGATTTATGTTCTGATTAGATGGATTATTAAGATATAGCAAACATTAATATTTTTCAAATATTTAATGATTCTGATGAGGAAAATATTCCACAGAATGCTATAAAATTTATCTCTTCATATTTACATTAGATAGAATGTGTGGCAATGATCAAAATTAGAAAACTTTTAATGATGATACTATAGAAGAGATTAATATTTAATACACTGATAAAATCATTGGTTAAATAATAACACTTAAACACTAATCAACACGAATGTGCACCGAAGTATTAGAGATCGGAAACCAGATAATCTGTCAAAGAAACCAGTCGCAGTCGCAGTCAATAAGCTAATAGAGAAAGTGTAACAACCTGTGTTTTTCAAGAGAACATTTAAAGACAGAATACGAAGTGAATAGCAATGTGAATCAGCGATACGTTAGCTGGTTAAATAAGACGACATCGTCCAATTGAGCACAATTCTCAGAGTATCATGTACTAACAAGGTCCACGGACACACGAACAAATCATATCGTCAAACTAGTTATGGTCACTCGTGATGTAACGACTAGGTATGCAAATTGTGCGCGGGCGCAGGTTCGTCGACCGCCATGTTTGCGCGCTTCGCCAGCCCATTGGTGCGCCGGAATCGATTTGTAACGTGCTCTCAGCGAGATAAGGTCAATGGCGATGCGTCTTTCATCTGCTACCGATCTTCATCTTAGCTCGTGATGGTCGTTAAAGAGCTAATTTATTAAGTGGATGCACTTTTATTTATTTGCTGGGAGTAAAGCACAATGTTCAATTTTCTTCAAAATTGTGTATTATCTAAATAGACTAGATATTCAGCTTTCTAAACTCAAACGACAAAATGACTAAATATACAAAACATAAATGATTTAATAATAATAGGATATTTTCTATTTCAACATTCCTTATGTATTAATTGACTAGACATGTATTTTAATTAATATTGCACGAATCATTGACACCTTTATTTACGATAGCAACCATTGACTCCGATTGATTAAAGATCCAAACAAAATTATAACGTTAATTAAGCTAATACTAGACGGCAATCAAAAGTTATGAAATGATGCGGCCATAAAGTGGTACCTTGAGGCACACCAATAAAACACATCAGTTCGTTTATCCGAACGGCGACCAATTTGTGCAGCAAACAAGTTTTTTGAGCAATAAAATCCGTTAATGGATCGACATTAATAAAAGCGCTGAACAAAAAGCTCCAGACATATTCAAATCGCTTTATGACCAGCTGCGGTATTTCATATCTTAACAATAGCAGCGTCTATATTGCGTTCGAGAAATTAAGATGATATTTGAGTTTCATTTCAGCCGTGTTTTGTTTTTGATTGATGAACAATAGTTATCTCATGTAAAACCGTCACGTGGAAGATCATTCCAATATTAATTTGATTTCACCTTGAAGATAAAAAATTGAAATTTTAGAATGAAACTATCTGCTCCGCGCGGTTTCACCCCTGTGGCTCCGCTCCTGTTGGTCGTAGCGTGATGATATATACCCTATAGCCTTCCCCGATAAATGAGCAATCTAACACCGAAAGAACTTTTCCAATCGGACCAGTAGTTCCCGAGATTAGCGCGTTCAAACAAACAAACAAACTCTTCAGCTTTATAATATTAGTATAGATACTTGAATATACCTATGAAGTTTATTCGCAGACAGAAATCGAGATGATAATCTTCGAATAGAGCGGCAAAACCTACTAGACCAATCAAGTCGTCATCATTATTAAACAGCATACGTTAAATTCAAAGCATGAGAAGTTTCTAGTTCTTGATAATGAATAGCAAAAACCTAATAGGGTGGTGGCACCAATTATCGGCCATGTCAACTTTTTTTGAACTTTGACTGGATGTAATTTTTACATTAATCGCTTTTTGTTTCTTACAGTGCCTTTTTTGGGTAGAGAGATATTGAAACTCCATTA
>CAJQZM010011608.1:0-10350 GCA_907164665.1 Colias nastes | reverse complement strand
TCTCGATATGTGACCCGCCCATTGCCATTTGAGATGTAGAGCTTGGCTGTTAAAAATCTGCACCTACAACGGAACCCTAATAATAAAGCTCATACTAACGCCAATCAAGCGGATGATTGATATCCAGAGATCATTCAAGCAAGATCAAGTGAGCTCATTAGTTGTATAAGTTATTAATGTGGTGTGAATCGGTGGTTGGTGAATACGGAATTCATTACGATATTTTAAAGGTCACGTGACTTGCTTGCTGAAAGCTAATGTTGAAGCTGGACGCAATTTTTACCTATAGTAAATTTAAAATACTTTCTTTATCATCATCAATCAACCCGTATACGTTCCAACTGCTGGGACACGGGCCTCCTATGAGGATACAGGCCATAATCCACCACGCTGGCCAAGTGCGGGTTTGCAGATGTCACATGTCGCTGAAACCTTAGATTACGCTGAAACTTTCTTAATTCTTACGCCGTTAGTACACCGACGCATTCGCGTGCGGCAGCGAATCTCTGCGAAACTACTGCGTAGCGAAATATCTGCGGAACCTTAGCAAACAGCAATGTTTTCGCAACTTTTTCGCAATGCGTCTGTGTAATGGCCATTTCGCAGTTCCTTGCGAAACAATACTGACAAGGACGCAACTATTTCATCTATCTATGTGCTAGAGTGAGACTTATCATATGCGAAATCCTGCCACACTACTGACAGATTTTTCGTTGTTTCGCTGCCGCACGCGAATGCGTCGGTGTACTAAAGGCGTTATTTTCTCCCCATTTGGTCAACTGATATACCTACATAATAGTACTAATATATTTCTAAATATTATTATATTGAGTCGTTCGTTAATGACTGACTATGGTTATATTTTGAACCAAAGTAGAAGTTGGAAGTAAAAATGAATTAACTATCTAAATAAAATAGCTACCAAGGTAGCTTTCAAGAAAGTCCCTTATTTGAAATACCTGTATATATATATTAATAAACCCTTCAGTATTGTACAAAAATATTATTAAACAGTTGTGACTTCAAATTATTCATCATCCATCTCAATAGTTACGAAGAATTATTTCACAACAATATAAAATGTTAACTCTACTTTTTTTTAAAGTTTCTGACCAAATAATTGAAAAATTAGACTTTCTATTTATATTTTAAATTAAGTTACGTTACAAAATTATAAAAATACATTACACTATTATACCATGACGTAGGTCGTAGGTAATAAGTTTGTTCAAAAACTAATTTGAAATTTTATTTTTACCTCAAAGATTCTTATATACATTCACATACAATAAATACTAAAAACATACAGAATAAATCTTCACGTAACATGAATACTAACCTACGTGTCATGGCCATAAAGCATAGTACAAAATTATAACACGACAAAACAAGATGGCGCTGGTTAATAAGATTTGGCGGCAAAGATCACGCGGCCGCGTCAATCAGCACACATTGTAACCTTGTTTTATTGTTTTTAGTAAAACTAGTAATATGTGGTTAGAACTTTTGAAGTGAAACTTCTTTAGGCGCGTTAAGAGTAAAATTTCATGGTCGCGTCATGGCAATACCATCACGTCATGGAGTAAAGCAACGATTTTGGTATCCTTGAATCTTGCCAAAGAAGTTTCACTTCTGACACGTTTGCTCGGCTCACACGCCCTGTTTTTCTTTGGAATGACAAAATATAATACGAAGAATAAGCAAAAAATGTATTTTGCGGCTTTGATACCCTTCACTCAAAATTCGCCTAAAAGTTGTGAAAATGTCCACCAATTTCATGATTTTCAACACTTTTGGCTTTGTCAAATAGAAATGAATTTAAATGTACTGTTGTGATGTTCTTTTGTCTAAAATTAACTGTTACTTTTTGTCAAGTTATTCAGGTCAATGTGGGCATTGTGATCCTTATAACTTGGCAACAATACGATAAATTAACTCCCTATTATTATAAAAAGGACACATCTAGTTGATTTACCGGAGATCGTGTTTTTTATACCTGTATTATATTTTCAATGATTGCAAGTGGATCAACGATGTGCGAGCTGTGGATGTGGCATTTTATCGCTTAATTAAAATAAATACAATACGTTTGTATGTAAAACATTGTTACAAAATTTTGGTACTTACGTTATTTCATTTTCCAACAACATTCAACTCATATAAATAACTTCAGGACTAGGCGCGTCCAAAAAATAATACATACAAAATATTATACCGAGCATTAAAATAAACTCTGAAATTTATAAATTCTACCACAATTATAAGCGTAAAATGTTATATGAATCAAAAAAGCATACCTACACAATATCAGCTGATCGGATGTTGTTGAATTTTTTACAGAGATGCAAGTGAAAACGCAAACTCCAAGTAGCTTGATAATATCTATCGAATCTTGTCTAGCTGTCTATTATAAATTTATAAATAGTTGTCTATTAAACATTCATATTAAACTTACAATACCTACTCCACTATTCGTACATCACAAAATCATTACTACAGTGCACAATCAGTTACCTTGACTTATCTCGATCAGTATGAAATAATTTGACATAATACTTGGCATCATTACGAGAGTCATTACGATGCAATACTCGACTTAATACACATCGTGTTTTTGCTTCGGATGAACTTATTTGAATGTTAATTTTCTTGGATGTTTTGGTAGAGTGCGGTTTTGTGTGTACTTTATCATCGTCCTTTCTATCAGTATCACCACATTTATATCTATATCTGTTTAGCATTTATATAAAGCTGAATAGTTTGTTCAAACGTGCTAATCTCAGGAACTACTAAACCAATTTCAAGAACTCTTTCAGCATTGGATATGTTAAGTTTTTAAAGAATATAAAAAATTCGGTCATGAGGCTAAGTTTTTAAAGAATATAAAAAATTCGGTCATGAGGCAAGATTCTAACCGGGCCGGTGGAAGGCAGAAGACGCGGGTTCGAATCCCGAAATGTATTGAGCTTTTTTACATACATTTACTTACCATAATATTCATTTTAGTAACATCTACCCACGATACCTTACGAAAACAAGAAAAAGTAAAATATGACAAAAAGAATCAATATAAGTCAAAAGCTATCACGGAACTTTGTCAAAGCCACATGTCAGATATCCGTTTGATGGTTTTTTAGTCATTAAAGTCATGTTTCGTCAACTCATCGCCTGTTAATGTATACGAGTACTGCTAACTTTGGATTGGTTAAGCGCGATTCGTTTTTAGTTATCTGGTTACGTATACGTGTTTATTATTGTGGTCACTATACGAATATTTCTAATGTAGAGTCTTGTTACAAAAAACGTAAATTGATTAATTAGATTTTCATACACTAAAATAAAAACATAAAAGCATTTTTTTTTATAATTTTATTTTCTATACACTATATAGAAATCTGTATTCACATTCCATATATTAAAATTACTTATAATTATGTGACTTACCTTATTCCGTAATCAGATTTTGATTAATTTGAAGAAATTTATTCATGTACAGATATATCGGAAATCACAAAACCAAGTTACGAAAAAATACAAAAATATCATATCTTATAAACTTTTTATTCGACTGACCGGTTGGCTTGGTTGGTAGTGACTAGTGACCCTGCCTTCCAAGCCAGAGGTCGTGGGTTTGATACCCACCCGGGGCAAATATTTGTGTGATGAACATAGATGTTTGCTCTGTGTCTGGGTGTTAATAATCTATATAAGTATTTATTTAAAATTATATATGTATGTTTATCAGCCATCTGGTTTCTATAACACAAGCTAAAGCTTAGTATGGGATCAGATCGTGCCGTGTGTGAAAATTGTCCAGAAAAATGTTTTATTTTATAAATTATAGGTAAATGTCGATTGCCAAGGATCTCCAAACGTGATAAGACATCTGTGTTATTCACCACACCTCCGCTATCGGCAGATTGAAGCCTCATTATAATCTTGATTCGCATTATGTTACATCCACGATACATTGCATTTTTACATATTTCATTCAATATGGGTTTTATCGATCATCACTGTGACATACTTTTTCTTTTACATAATATTGAGGTATAGGTATGTTTATATACAAATTATAATTGTAGTTTATAAAATATGTGTTTATTTTACACCTATTAGTGTATGTATTATCACAATTAAGTACTTGATTAAATTAAACTACATTTTTTTGTACCTATAAAAAGTGAAGTCCCGTGTCCCCTAGTGGGGTAAGGGGCAGATGCATTATACACCCGTTTCACTGATCGATTTTCTTTAGGGACAAGTAGATGATCAGCCTTCTGTGTCCTGCCAGACCGAGACATTTTTTTTTCTTCATCTCCACCGGGAATCGAACTCCCTCGGCTCTACGCTCATGCGTCAACCACTGTACCAAGGAAGCAGGCATTCTTTGATTCAAAATTACCTTTTTACACATTCATAAAATTAGTCCTATCAAAAAAGTAGGTCTCATACCAGTCTCAAAATATAGGTAATAATAATAATTGAAATGGCAAGGAATTTCGAAACTCTGCATTATTCAGTACTTTAAATTCTCATTTATAAAAAGTCCCACCAATTTAATAGCAACAAAGTATTAAAGATAAATTCACTCCATTATATTATAACTATGATGTAAATAATATTTTATAGCTACATATAAAACAGATTTAGTTTGGAGTCTTATACGTGGGGGCTGAACAATATTTGTTGGGTAATGGGCGAATAATTAATAACATTTTGAGTGATTCATTGTTAGAATAAATAGTTTATATTGTAGGGTAGCCGTAGGAAGCTGTAGATGAAACTTAGTTAAGCAGTTTATTGTTATCTTTACTAGCCGTAATTCTTGTACTTACTCGTAATGTTTCTAATTTTGATTCCTAAATTAATACATTTTTAGACTTGTGTCATATTTTTTGTTTTGTTTTACAATTATTTTCTAATCACTACAGATATTCATTCTATCTTATGTTCGTGTGTGTGCGTGTTTTTTTTGAGGAGTGTCTACAATTTTTATCCTAGCATCATTTTAAACGTAGCTTTTAAGTTTATACAATTTAATTTTTTTAAGTCATCATAACCTGTGGAATTATAACTGATCTTTATTTTCCTTACCTAATACCTATATAATCTATTAATAGCTAACGCTAACTTAATCTTAAATTAATTTTAACATGGAACTATACAAATATATTGTAGGAATATCATAGCAATGATCTTTTCTAAAATCATAAGTAAATTGGACAACCCTGAAATCAATTCTCATACGAAAAAAATAAATATATTTCGATTGCAAGATTTTTAACAAGCTAAATAACGTCTCAAGAGTCAAAGTGATGACAAGCATACAGCTTGTCATATTAAAGTCCAACTCGAACACTTACAAAGCTTTCGATTACATAAATGTATTATTAATTTCTTTGTATTGCGCGCAAAACATGTGTTACAATCGTATGAATATTTTCAGGGTTGTCACATGTTATATTTTGGTAAAATTTAAATGCAACTTTTACTTTTCCTAAGAATTATTATATATTCGTGAAATTTAAGGAAAATTACTATGCATGCATACCCACTTGTAAAAGTTTACATAAATAAAAACATTTTCAGTATGTATATAATTTATTTGATTTCACTGTGTAAAATAGGTTAGCGAATTTCCTGAGTAAAGAAAACGCAGATTTCACATCTATTTACTGATCATTTTCAAACAATTAAGTGAATTAATGTAAAATGAACTCGTTATTTTCTGTAATTCCACGTGTTATCAAATCTCGGACATCGTATATAACATACACTGTACACACCTGTGAAGGTACCCGTACCTACTATACAGACGAATTACATCACACAATTCAATACAAAAATCATCATTAATTCTTTTTATTCAAAATTATTATTCTTTTTCCAGAAGTGACAGCCCTGTAAGGTGTAGTGCACACGTCTGCAATTCGCGTGATTGATCCGTCTGATTTCATTTGAGCGGAGGTCGCCGGACCGTGGGAGACGACCTTTGTGCACTCAGCCTTAGATTCGTACATTATATAACCTAAATTAGGTCTGCGAATTGTTGTGGCTATGTGTAGATTGGCTGTTATAATATGGGAATATGTTCATTTGTGACTAGCTTTTATAACAGAAGCTTTTTTATGGCAAACAAAAACCATTTGCGGGGATAAATTATTTAAGATTATTATTAGAATTCGTTCTTTTTCTTTTTTTTATGAATTTGTCGTATAAGAAAGACAGACGATATCGGCTTGCGGATTGTATGTGTATAATTTCAAATAATGTGATGTTTCTATTAGATTCAGGAATACATGTGGATTAAAACTAATCTTTTTTTTATAAATGCAACTTTCACTCCTATTTCAAATTACATTAGTATCATGTTAGAGTTTAATTTCCATCCTAATATATTGAACCAAAAATACATTGTAAAGCATGGGCTAGATTGTGTACCAAAGATTTTCCTATATCTAGTTTAATTAATGACAAGGCTACAAGCTTCCATCCTGTTCACAATATAAATTGCTTTATGTTCTCCTGATTCAGAGATACTTTAAAATGATAACAGCAACTTATCAACTTGTTATTATATGTATTACGATAAGTTCTGAATCCGTCCAGTTTCTAGAACATGGTGATCAGAATCTAAACAAAGTTGTTGTATACTGGAACTACCTGGAGTTTAATATTTATATAGAAAAAAAAAAGTGAAGTCCCATGTCCCCTAGTGGGGTAAGGGGCAGATGCATTATACATCTGTCACTGATCGATTTTCTTTAGGGACAAGTAGGTGATCAGCCTTCTGTGTCCTACCAGCTCGAGGCATTTTTTTCTTCGTCTCCACCGGGAATCGAACCCACGACCCCTCGGTGCTACGCTCACGCGTCAACCACTGTACCAAGGAGGTGGTCATTTTATAGAAGCCTTGTAGAAAACTTAACAAATTGTAATATACTAATACCTTCCTCCTGAATCACTCTACCTATAACAAAATCGTTGCGTATTTTTAAAGATACGACAGACAGCTACTGCGACATTTTACTATACCTACTACGTAGTGATAAAAAAATAAAAATAGTAAGTACCTAGTGATTTTTTTACATCAGTATATTTTTTTTAACCAAATTGATCTCTGATAATTATGAAATAAGAGAAATAACACATTTGCTATTATAATATACAACTATTTAACTTAATTCTTTTTCGTAACTCTACATTAAATAAGAAATACCTACCTTAAAAAGGTATACTTTTTCACGCACAACATTAAAATCTAAATTAAACCTGCAGAAAATAAATCTAATACACAACTGAAGCAATAAATAAACTTTTCACAATTGAATGGATCTCGAGAGCTTTAAGCGGATGGTATCAGGGTTCGATCCCGAGTTGGTTATGTTCCATTCAAACCTTTTTTACATTATAATGGAATGAAAGTAAAGCTTTGTGTTTTATTTTATATTTGAATGTGATTTTTTACGAGAGAAAATGGACGTTATTTGGAAAAGAACGTATTTTAGTTTCTAGAACGTTAAAATTAAATTTAAATTAGAGAATCTATCTTACCTAATTTTTAATATCAATGATTTTTCTATTGAAATTTTATTTATACACCATAACCTTACATTCAAAACGATGCCTTTATAGTTTATGAATGCAAATGCATTAGGAATCTATTTCACTGATCAATTTCTTTTTTAATTGTTTATTATATTATTTTGGTCGTATTCTTCTACGCGTTTACAAACCGACTCTACTGTATTTGGAATTTATTTTTACCTAGAAAGACGACAAATATTTTCATACGTGCAAATTGCTTACAGTAAACTTTACACTAAGTTAATTTACTACTAACTTTTAATGCAACTTTTACGCTGCATTCAAGTAATTTATAGCTTCGATAATTATTGAAAAGCGTAGGAGTAATATAGCTAGTAAAATATATAAACAAGGGCTGAGCTAAAGTGTCGTTCACATCGTTATTCAAATTCCTAGTTGAAACATTGAGTTAAGATCGGCGCTGTCAATGTCAGCCTCTAAACGCCTTATTACGTGATTCATGTTATAACGCGATTTCTTGGGTAAACGCGCGACGGAAAAGTCGCAGCTATAATAATAAAAGTAAAGCTCGCAACTATAATAAGAAAACTTTCTCTGGATGAATTAGTTTGGTTTTGCATCTTCCTGGATATCGACTTATACTGCATTTTCTTTAGAAATCATGCAAAAGGATGGATGGCAAGTGTTATTATGAATGTGAAATTGTCTGTGTGTGATTTATTGTTCTCAAGATATGATGATGCCATCGCTAATCGCCTGCCGAAATGAGAAACTGTCGGAGGATGGAAAATTCATGTAATGTTTTGAAACCTTTATATTTTTATAAAGGCGATTAGCGACGAAACTTCATGCGTCTAGAGGCGAAGCGCCTCGGTTGTGTCAAACTTCAGCATCATCATGACGTCATTATCTTAATCTGTCTACTCTACATATCCGACTTAAAACTTTATAATTAACATTTGTTAAATATTGTTCTTTTGCAAATATGAAGAAAATGTGTTCATGTAGATATTTCATAAATAAACTTTCATGATAAAATCATAAACAATACCATTCTACCTCAAATAAACTATTGGTATCCGTTAGTCTTAGTTGTCTTGTTTTAATCAATTGGTATTATTCACAACGACATTCACAATTCTACAAATCTAAAAAAGGAATGTGGATGGATGCGTTTGTTATCATTATTAAACTTAGATGATTCTACGCACTTTCCTTTCTGACAACCTATCATTTAAACAAACTAAGTAAAACTAGTATCAATTTTAAAAGTCGCACAAAAATGGCAAGTCTGCTCCACGCATAATTTCCTCTAATTCATGCCTCTTTCATCTCGGTGTCGTGAGTTTACGAATGGGAGCGACAAGGCATTCCTCGAACATAACTTGGTTACAAGTTAATGCTCCTGGTAATTTATTGATTTAGTTTTACTGAATTTCATTTGAATTTAGTATAATTTTGTTTAGATTGATGTTAGAGGTTATATGATGTTTTAATGATTTGCGGATGTATTTAATAGATAAAGATAAGATAAGATAAGATTTAAGATATAAGACAGATAGACGGTAAAGATTTTAATGATTGTTGTAATATTAGGTACACTGTACAAGTACTGTGTAAAGAAGGGATAATACATTCATACATACTAATTCTGAGATTTTCATTTTCAAATATCAGAATTAGGCTGTATAGCCACGTTATTTATCATTGGTAAAGGTTCTATCAAATTAAAACATTGCAGCACCTACTTTAACAGCCTGAGTGACTCTAGCTGATAAAGTAGGTACTGCAGTACTATAATAAATAAGTAAGAAGAGATCACAGATAAAATATCATACAAACATAAGGAAATAGATTGTAAAAGCACATATTTTGAGTATTACTGCTTTACATATTATCAATTACATAATTAAATTTTTATTAAATTAGAAAAACATATTACCGGATGTTGCATTGCAGAAGCATTGTTTCACTAAACATCCTGGATGCGTCACACAACTCTGACCCGTACCAATTTTGAAGCTAATAATTTTTACGTCAATTCCCATCATTTGACAGGTGTCATCGCGACAAGTGACCCATTACAAACCGTATTTCTCATGGCTGATGATCGCTTTATAATACGATACTATATGTCATTATCACCACAGTTATCACGTTAATTCTATCACTACCGGTATTTGTAATGAAGATATCAATTTTCGTAACGGATTTTGATTTAGAATTGTTATTTTATTATGTAGTTTTGTAGACTAATTTTATACCGTTCATATCAATGAATTATAAGTTAATACTCATCATCTTACTTACTGAATACAAACTGCTAAAATTTTCTATCTTCCCATCAAGGTTATATTTGCAAATTTTTTTTTATGATAAAACTTTATGCGATGGAAAACTAGAAAAGAGAACGTAGTGAAATTTTTTTTGTGTCCAATTTATTAATTCCAAAGTCGTTCTATAAATGCGGATTCTTCTTATGTTCCTGTGTCCCCTGACTGGGGCAGAGGGCATCCACAGTGCTCCGCCAGGCATTTCTATCGAGAGCTTCCCTTTTGATCTCGCTCCAAGTTTTCCTGATTGTCTTGGCTTCGTCTATGACTGTCCGCCGCCAGGTTTGCTTAGGACGACCACGCTTACGCTTTCCTTGGGGGTTCCAGTCTAAGGCTTGCTTTGGAATATGATCAGTTTCCCTTCGGAGCGTGTGGCCAATCCGGTTCCACTTGCGGCGTTTAATTTGCTGGTCAATCGTGAATGATAAATGCGGATTACAATGACATTAAAGGTCCACATCACATC